>JAAGNO010020568.1:0-37330 GCA_033439905.1 Ceryle rudis | reverse complement strand
TGTCATATAGATCTCCATCTCCCTGCCCGTCTTCGTGATCTTTGACAGGAATATCCCCATTTGGACTTTGCCCTTTTTGTACCGGGGGAGGTGGGGGGGGTTACTGGGGGGGGCCGGTGTAAATACACCCAAAGAGGTCAGGATGAAATTCCCCCCCCCCCCCCCCCCACAAAAAATATGTAGGGATGGAGTAAATGTACTCCTGAAAGCATTTTGTTCTGTAGCAGCATTTACTATGCTTCAAAAACGATATAACAGAACTGTTGTATAGTATTGAGATTTTCCCTTGCTCACCCCCTCAATTAACAAAAGATCGTGTACGGCTAAGCCGAGCTGTGGGTGCTATTTTATTGAAGTGAGATGTTCAGAAAGCGTTTAGGCTACTGCTGGCCATAAATATAATGAAGTTTCAAATATAATGTGGTTTCCTAGAGGGGTATTTTTATTAGAAGGACCCAATTTAACAGGCTGCTATAGCAGGGAAATTATTTAGGAAATTTTTAAAGAAAAAAAAACAAAACCAAAACCACATGAGTATGTATGCCACCCAGGCTAATTAAAACTGTCCTGAGAGCAAAATAAGCAGTTTTAAACTTTTCTCCTTCAAGTGAAGCACTGAAGACGAATAAGGATAGTGACAAAATTTAAAGCAGATTTCAAACTATATGCTGTGTCAACATAAAAGCAACTGATTTCATACGCTTTTCAAGTAGGTATGGTTTTTTCTGATAACAGAGTACATGTGAGGGGTAGAACAGGAAGAGAGATATGGATACAGCTGCTGCTGTCTACAGATATCCAAAAAGCCTGTCTCATGAAGGTATAATACTCGTGTCTATGTTGAAATTAGTTCCTGCATTGTGGATAGGGAACATTTTGCTAGATGGATGTGCTCTTTCTGTTTTTAACGGACAAAAGTAGTATATGTATAGATAGATAGATAGATAGATAGATAGATAGATAGATAGATAGATAGATAGATAGATCTTACCACAAAAACTTACAGCCTCACACCTTAAGACTGGTATATGTATAGGAATGTAGACATGTCTTAATTCAGTAAATATAAAATGAGCTTCATACATTCTGTAAACAAGTTTAATTCAAAAC
This sequence comes from Ceryle rudis, assembly GCA_033439905.1. NCBI lineage: Eukaryota > Metazoa > Chordata > Aves > Coraciiformes > Cerylidae > Ceryle > Ceryle rudis. The sequence goes on along the minus strand of JAAGNO010020568.1, from coordinate 36,220 downwards.
TTTTATAAAATACATCTTGTATTTACACACATACCTCATCTAAAAATACGAGTTTGTTGAATGCAAAGTTATTACAAACTATCAGAACCATCTGAGAGCTGTTCGTACATATTTCTTGCACAGCATATGCAAAAGGTGACCCTAGAGATACTAAGATTAAAAGGTGCAAATCTGCAATTGCGTACAAAATATGTACTATAAGGGCATATCTACATTGCATATTACACATGTGCCAAGTCTGTGGAAAGGAACAGTTAAAATTGCAACTATAAATTTCATGAACATTAGTATAGAGCAAAAGAAAGATAGCTGGAGATTAAATAGAACATTTCTTGCCTTCTTTGAATATTCAATAGTCATTTCAGATGCACAGGGTCCGTTATGGACATCTAATCAACAGCTATGCAAATAGGAACTAAACTTAAAGCTCTCTGACAGCCTAGTGACCTAAATGTGTCCTTGCCCTTCCTGTTTGTAGTGCTGTTAGGTAAAACATGCATTCGCAGGGTCTGCATTGAGCCTTCTAATACTAGTTGGATACTCCTCCTGAAAAATAAATGTCATGAAAAAGAGATAAAACCATATTACCATGTAAGATTGCAAAGCTAACATGCCTTTTTTTAATACACTTTTTTGTTGCTGTTGTAGAATGTGGTACGAATACTCACAAAACACTTGAAAATAAGAACTAAGTTGCCGGTATAACTGGTTTAGTATGACTGCAGTAATTCCACCAGAACTTCTGTAGAAGTCAAAATTTAGGTGAAAAGTTGATCATCCCAGCAATTTTTCCTCCTTTAATGTAGTACAGGCTAGAGTATTGCATAACAATTTATGTCCAGCATCAGCTTGAAGGAGTTCTGTGTAAAACCAAGACAAGCATCAACCAGAGGAGCACACTGAATATGCTAAAGGTTTGTGATAGAGTTGGAATTTAAAATACGTATTTTTACATCAGTAATGAGTGGTAAAAATAAGTTACCCAAATGAGAAGTTACACAGTCTAAAAAGCTGAAAAAGTGCAGTTCTGGTAAGGAAAGATGTCCATCAGGCATTAAAGACAGCCCTTGCTATTACCTTGCCATGGTTGATTTTTATTTGCAGCATTTAAAAAAAAAAAACCCACAACCCAAAACACGGGGAACGTTTTTTTTTTTTTTTCCTGTTACCACAAAACAAAACAATAAAATAAACAAACATGGCAATACTAAATACTGAAGATTGCAAATGCCTAAGTTAGTACCATGCAAAGTGAACTTAAGCGGAGTTCCCTTGTCTAGAAACATTACCATAAGGACCATTACATAAGCAGTCACCACAGTACACAGGAAATATTTCACATGTCATCACATTATTACATAATCCTTGGATAGTCAAAATTAGCAAGACTGTGTTTGTTACTGAGGCTGCAATTCCGCCTTATTCAATGGAAGGAGAATCTGGCCTTACAAATCTTTTCTTTCTCTTTACAAGGGATTAATAGTACTGGGGGGGAGAGAAACAAAAACAAACAAAAACCCCCACAAAAACACAATCCAAACAAACGACCAAATGGATGCATGTTAAATACCATGCTATTAAAAGCAAAACAGAGCAAGATGTTGTAAAACATAGTTAGGGAAGCAATATTTTTATTTTGTCATCATAAAATAACATTGTTTAAAGATCACACAAATTTGATAGATCATCTTTTTTCTCCGACATTAAGCCAGCACTACAGTTGAGAAAGGTGTTCGCCTGTTTCTCTGTAAATTTGTACTTTTAAGTAAAATAATTTGATTCTCTAAATATGCATTTTAATTATGTCACACAGTAAATATCTTGCTCCTTTGGTCAGAGATAGCAAATGAAGCCTTCAAATGCTTGAATCTTCAATTTTTAAAAACCCAATATACATCCTTAACCAAGGAGTATTTACGCTACACACAAGCCATAGATACAAAATACACAGTATATACATGTTTTGAAAACAAATTGGAATTTATAAAAACTCAATAGCCAAATCAAAGTAATTGAGGCACTAAATTAAAAGTAGTATCTTCATGTCTTGATTATACAGACTACTCTGTGAACAATCAGGACTGTTTCATAAATATATATTATCTACAGAATTTGCTGTGCCAAAAAAGCCAGCTGTGTTTAAGCTCAAAAGAAAAATTGCACTTTAAGACTGTTACAGTTAACTTCTCAGTTTTCTTCTCGAATATAGTAATCTGGTCCTAGTGCTTTTGGCACTGGTATGGAGTTACGGTTTTGCTACGCTCCCTTATAAAACACAAGGTTCTTTTATTTTGTTCATTAAAATCTGAAGAGTTTTAAACAAACCTAGAACTTTGATACAAATCTATATAGCTACAATTGCTTCATTAAATAATATACACAAATAGTCTCTTCGATCTTACAACATCTTGATAACTGGATACAAAACAGTCACTTGTATTTTCTCCAGCCTCTTTAATCTTACGCATTATCAGTTTGCAAGTGAATAAAATACACTTTCCGGCCACATCTTGCACTAGATCACACCCCTGTGTACAAGGACAGAAAATAAATGTATAATAAAAAGATTGGATAAATTAGAAGGGGTTTCTTGGTCTTGAATTCTTCTCCAACTAGTAATGATGCAGCACTGTATGCAGCCCAAAAGACTCCAAACAACTGAAAAAGAAGATAAACAGTCTCAGCTGACACCACAAGGAAATCTCTTCAAATACCAAGATAAAAAAAAAATAAAAAAAAAAAATTCACATTTTCCCTCAAAATTAAAAAGAACCACCTCCCCCACTCCTCAAAGAAGAATTTTCAGCTAAAGCACTCCACACACCCATGAAAAGAATATACTATGCTTTTTCATTTAAGTTTAAAGATACAGTCAACAAATAGGTACATCACTTTTGTTTGAGACATTTTTACTGAAGTGAGCAGCTAAAGATCCACAGTGAGTTTTTTCTCATGTGGGACGTACAGATACCATAAAGCAATCCATAAGCTTACACACATGGATAATTTGAAACTTCACTGGACTAATAACTTTCCTTTCTACCCTGACTGTCCCAAACTATTAGCCACTCCCCTTTTTTAAGCAAAGGGGTTACTATACTTAACTGTTCCTCCTACAATAAACACCAGAGTATTAAATAACCATTTTTTATTTCATGATTCATCTGGCTCATAAGCTTTTCATTAATTATGGTGTCCCCACCTCAGAGTAACTGAACCTCACGTACCTCTCAGGTGCAGTGAGAATCCTGCCAAAATACAATCTGTATCAAAAACTATATTGCTTACTACCTTAAGGAAGAGCTAGCCTATAGGACCAGTAGAAAGTAACATTACCTATGAATATCCACTGTTATATGAAGTTAGCATGCATACTTTAAAAAAGAATTAAAAATGCCTTCAGATCAGTGACTTTGACTCAAACTAACAAGACTACAACAAAAAGTAATTGTACATTATTATCCTCTATCAGCACCTTGAATATTAATAACAAAAAAAAAAACAGCACAAAAACCAAAACCACACCAAAAAAACCCTCCAACCAACCCACAACAAATTTGCATGAGATTGTATACTTCTGTTTTTGCTTCTTAACCTCGGACTCCAGAGATGGACTGGAATTTCACTAATTCGCATTAGGACTGTGAAATATATTTCCCCATGCACAGAGCTCTCACTCCGTAAGAAACTGTACTTGTCACAGCATAAGCGGTTCTGGCCATATGGGGCTTGTCCTGCATTTTCACACTAATGGTGCAAAGATAAGAACCTTGCACAGGTTCGCCCTGGAGTTAATGTTCGTAAGTAACAGAGGTTTCATTAGCATATATTTATTTTCAAGTTATATATTAGTTAACTGGCAAGTTAATGATTTACTTTCCAACTGTGTCACTTAATAGTAATTGTACGTTATCAAATCACCAACACAGAAATTTTGTTATTTATTATACACTTCAGTTGTACTTAGATTATACTGTTTACCAGCAAACTAAAAGAACAGAAATCAATCAAATCAAGAGAACAAGAACTCAAAAAGCATACAACTTCGCTAGTAACAGAATTTTTTCAGTCAACCTTTCTAAAAGTTCAGCAATAACTTCAAAGGCTCCCTAAGAGAGTTTTAAGTAGTACTGGAAGTGTTCAAGAGTGTTATGTAGTTCTGGGATCTATCAGGGAATGCTACTCATTTCAGAAAAAAAGTGTCCAACAGCAGGTGGTATCAGGAAAGTTATTCTTGCTTTGTGCCTTACATTCCACACCTGTAAAACCAGAACAATACTTAGCGGCTCTGCAAAGGGCATCGAGAGCTGTGTATAGCTACCACTCACTATGGGAAGGTCTCAGAACAATGACTAACATCCCATTCATGCTGCAGTAACTAAAAATAAACTGCATGATGGGAGAAGGAATAGAGCAGCTTATTTTCAGATTCTTCCATTTGAAGAATCTTCATCCATCCTCTTCTCAAATTAAAATCCCATTTATTTTTAATGCAACTATTATAGCGCAGCAAAATATTTAAACAGAAGCTAAACTGATAACAACAGGTGTTACAGCAACAGCACTGCATATCCCTAAATACTCAAAAGAAACACATCAAACAGAATCTGCTGAACAGTCATGTCCATCATGTTAACCAAAAGGATCACAGAGCTGATGTGGAGTTACGAAGATTTTGACATGTTGTTACCTTGTCCTGCACAGATCAATACCTGATTTGCTAGTAAACTGATTTAAAAAAATCAACTGTAAAGAATTCTCAAAATGATACCGAACTTACTTTTATTAGAGTAGAAACAACTTCAAATGACCCAACCACCAAGAGTACAGGTGCTATGACGATGAGGGGAAGTAGAGAATATCCTATCACACCAAGAACTTGGCCGTAAGCAACCTGAAATTTTCAAGCACATAAAAACAAGCTTTATAGTACTCAGTCGGTGCCATCAAATGAAATTTAGTCTTGTTATGATATTACGAATAGCTATAATAATGTGTTAGGTATTCATGAAATTTCAGCTAAAGGAAGACTGCTAGTATGAAAATTGATTTTGTATGCTACCCTCTAGAATTCTGTCATTAATCATTCATTTCTCTTAGAAAATATGTTGGGGGTTGTTGATTATTTTTTTTTTTTAACACTGTAAATGACAACTTCATAACTTCCAAGGAAAATATTTACACAGGTTAAAATATGCAATTTCACACACCCCTCACATTTTCATGTTTTGCCTTAGTGGTTCTCAAGTGCCAATCTCCATGGAGTGCATATATCTTAACCGAGGACCACAGAACAAGAACAGACCTCAGTTAACAGCTGCAGTGCTGGCTGTTACCAGCAGCACAGATACAATTCTCTGCATTAACATACTCATACACACTATGCACAAATAAATACATGACGTGCAGAAATGCTTTTGGCATCAGTGGAAGACCTAGAACCTGATCCTTCAAAGAAATCTTCTGATTTTCAGTTTAAGTTTATTATGATTACCTTAAACAGATTTGTTCAAAGTATTCCATAACTGGTTTTAACTTTATGGGCATTAACATGTCTGACTTTCCCCCACTACAGTTTGACATGCTCCTGGGCCCAGCTAGTCTTCTCAGATTTAACAGGAAAAATAGTGACAAGACAAAGGACCATCTTGCAAGGAATCTCTTGTGGCTGTTGATCCTTAACAGGAAACTGTGCAGACCTATACTTTCTCCCCAGTTTACACATTCTGATAATTTCACATTTTAAGCCACAAACCAGATGATTTAAGGGCATCTGGATTATGCTGGTATGCAAAAATACCATGCAATCACATTTATCAAAGCTTTTTCTTTCAAATCAGAGTTCACACATGAAGATTCTAGCATTTATCATTAAAAGGAAAATCTAAAAATTTTAAGGAAATAATGTAGGAAGTCTGCAAGACTAGGTCATCATTAATGCAAGATGCATAATGAAAATATAAAAATTGAGTATCACTGAATATTTAGTTCTTCACAGAACAGTTCAATGCATTTGATGCTGCAGAGCCATTTTAAGAAGTTCTACCCTCCTGGCTGTTCTGCTGTAGCTGTCTGTGGGTCCTGCTGGAAGTAATTTTTTGTTTACACCTGAATCAGTGATTCAATTTATAAACAGCCCAAACAGCTATTCCAACCCTACTGGTGCAAGCAGGTAGCGGGAGGGATGTAGGCCAGGACTTCAACTGGCTTTGCAGCTGAAGAACATGCACTGACTTTCTTCCTTTAATGGGTTTGAACTGCATCAGGCCAAGGAGGAAAACAACACAACTGGTGGGTACTCTACCCACAAGAACATTATGCAACTGTTGTTAGCCCCATTTGAAAACAAACAAACAAGAAGTGTAAATAGTAATGCAAGAGCAGTGCAAAGGAGGAGAAAGGGTCCCATTTAGCTCAGTGACTGAAAAACTGAAAGCACTTGTCCTTCAAGAATGGACTTTGGTTCTGGATCATGGGCACCTGTTAGAATTTCTGACATTCCCAGTACAAATTTCCAGATTGTTTATCACATCCAGCACACCACCCATTGCACAGAAAGATTAGCTGACCATCTCTATATTTTAGATTTTATTTTGGAGAGCACTTGCCAACTGCATCTGTTCTTAGTTGGCTCTGAGGTCCAAAGCAAAGTGCCAAGAAAACTCAGCTACTACTTGAAAATATAGACAAGAGACTTGACATGACCTCCCTCTATGTCCTTTTCACATATAGGTACTTACTTCTCCTCCAAGAACCCTGGCCAGTAAAAAAATGGTCAAGGATCCAAATATCCAAATAGTTATAATCCAAGAAACAACCTTAAGAGACAAAGAACAATTATTTTGTATTGATCACTTTCATTGTAAGAAAGAAAAGGTCATTTCTGTTAATCACGTTCACTGCAGGCAAGGTTTTTGTTACGCAAAACTGAACTCTGAATTGCAGCAAGAATAGTTTTAATTATATCACAATACAACTTGAGAATAAAATTCAGAGGTTACATTTACAGAATCACATTTATGGTATGTTTGGTGAACACGGAATGCACATGTAATGTATACAATACTGTAGAAGAGGAGGAAGAGTTTAGTTAAAACTAAAGCTAAGTCCACCCTAGCTAAACATCTTCACATCATCCCCGTTAGAAAATATGGGCTCAGACAGCTTTTAAAAGTCAGCCCAACGAATATAAGGAGTTGGAATTCTACTTTAATCCATAAAGATACCACTTTATTCTTTACTGAAGCTGAGAATGCTCAGAAGACAACATAGGACTTTAATTCTCAGTAGAACTTAATGATGATTACAACTTAATAAGCAGCCCCAAACTCCTGGGACAGTGTCATTTTTTTCTTGCTTCTTTCATTGTACTGCTCTTAAACTGAAGAACAGCTATTAAAAACATTCTCTGGTTTAACAAAACCTTCAAAGTAACTTAGCTATTCTTGAACTTGAGCCACTCTAAGAATTAGAAGTGAAGCTTTCCCTTTTGAAATACCTTTTCAGAAGGACACAGTATCAGTCCAGTCTCAGTATTTCCAAACACACAATGGCTGAACTTAAAAATTAAGTTAGTACACAATTCCATATTTTGTATAATTAAAAGTTCCAGATTCCCAGAAGAATCAAATGGGAGGAAAAAAGATTAAAAAAAAAATAAATAAATAAATCACAGCATCACTTAAAAAGGTAGGTAAATATAATGGCTTTATGCTATTTGTGAAAATAGCACATGGCCTCCTTTTAATTCCTGCTTTCTCCCACTGTCTAAAAGAAGAGGGCCAGATTAAAGTCTTAAAGGATGAATGCTCATCTCTCTACAGTTTACAGCCCACTACTCAGTAGTTTAGTTGCTGTCAGTCATCCTGTTGCTAGCTACTAGCTTTCCCTCCTCACATATATACAGTACTCTTACATCAGTAGGGTAAATTCACTGTTTCTAAGAAACATTAGCCCAACTGTTCATGTACAGTAGGTACATGCAAGAGGTAGTTTATCTGTCATGGGATCAAGGAAGGGTCCTTGCTTTGCCTAGGAGACAGCTAAGTGGTCCACTCAGAAGACCTGAATAATACAGTGGTTTAGTCTACTGCAAGTCTCAAATAAACAAGATACTGAAAGTGATTTTTTTGTCAGCATTTGGTACATCATAGGGAAGCCAGAGGTTGAAAAGTGAATGATTTCATCTCACCATTCACAAAAATCTTTGCATAAGCACATTCTGCTTCTTTACATATGGCTTATGGCTATACCACATTGTATTTAAAGCAACTGTAACTACACATACAGTCATAAAGATTCACATCCAAATGTGACCATAAATGATGTCGCTTCTGCATTTCAATCTGAACATAAAGAAGAAAGCTAATGGTGTGTATGGAAGCCAGTTAAACTGGTACAATGGCTCTGAATAGCTATACACCCTAGAGTTCAAAAAGGAATTATGGAAAAAAATCTACTGACCAGAGGAAATTTATTTGATTGTAATTGAACACAGAGGACAAAATAACAAATGACACTACTGAAGATTAAATATACCAGATAACAGCAGTAATATAGTATGAATTAAACAAGTAGCTTTATTTGTCAGGAAATTAAAACTCATGGCATCCAAACAAATGTTCTTGAGTAACATTTTTTAGTAATAAAAACCATGTTAACAAAAGGTTACAATGAAAATTGAAAGATTGACTAATAAACCCATTAGTATCAATCTGTTTCTCCTAGAAACCACATCTGTCCTTTGTTTTACTGTATAAAAACAAATCTGACATTTCATCATGATTAACTTATCCATGGGCTATTAAATACATCTCAGATTGCTGCCTTTCTAAATATTAACTTGAGAAACAGCATTTGAAATGCTCCACATTAATGTAAAGACTTTATAAGACTGCAAGTTGCTTAGCAATCGTATCCCCAGATTTAGTTTAGATTTCTTATTAGGTATAAGGCCTATACATACCTTAAATTGTCCATATAACGAAATCATTGAGAAGAAGAGGACAACCGCCAGAGGACCCCAAAAGTCTGGATTGTCTCTTACTACCTGCCTGTTAAACCCAAGAGATGGCATAGGCATCAACACACATCGAATTTTGTAGTAAATATCCTTCAGATCAATATCAAGTTCTTCCCTGAAAATGTAAAGCAGGAGACCATTACTATACACCACAGTAATAAGAGCGAACATTAAAAAGCAAGTAAGGGGGCAAACAGTAGGTTTATATAGGAAGTCTCCTGTCACCCATAAGGGTTTCTGAAGCCACAACAAAACAGCACCACACCTTCATCCCACATCCAGTAACTGGTGTGACACAGTTAAGACATAATTAATTACTCAAAAATCAATTACATGACTGAGAATAGAAAACATACACAACATACCCTAGCAGTCTACATTAAGACAACAGATTTATTTTCTGACATGCAGCAACACAATACCTATTCCTACAATTTTAACTACTTAAAAGCCATAGACTTGCATACACAAAAATAGGACATTGAGGTATTCCTATGCTAAGCAGTTTTGTCAGGAGCACAGTTATTCTGAAAAAACACTATTTCAAATTCTACTTGAATGAATACCTCTATGTTCACTAATCCTAAACTATTCAAAATACATCAGGTAAACCCAGGGTTTTTTATAATAAAATGAGGTGTAACTTGCTGCAACAACAGTACCTTCCAGTAGACCAGTTTATGCCAACAGTTTAACTACTGGCTTGTTTCCAGTATAGGTGAAAAATAAGAGACAATTAAAATAGCAACAAATTCTAACAGATCTTGCTCTTCTCTAATTGCCTCTCCACTCCCTGCTACAAACTATCTATAAGAAGCTACAAATTAACCAGGAGAGTTCTGCATAGTATACCCTCAACTGGTACACCTTGCTTTGACTGTCTCCGAAGAGTTGTAAGAGACTTCGAGCAGATATCCCTCTGCTCTACATTGAAGAACACAGTGTAGAAAAATGCTAAGTCCATTTATGAAAGTTTTGTACAAGGCTTTGATTTATGGCTTTTTCCTCAGAAAAGCTGAAGTAATAAATAAATGCAAAAGACATGATTCACCAAAAAATCCCCATATTAAATACAGCTCATTTTGTCTCTCAAAGCAATTTCAGGATTGCTACTACTGAAGCTATTCCAGTAATTGGTCTTACCAACCTGTAACTAAATAACAAAAATTGTTCTTTATCAGACCCCAGAATATAAGGAGTAGACTAGAAGGATCCATTTTCCTCCATTTATCTAAACAGGATATAACATTCCTGTATTTTACTCTGAAGACCATGTAACAGAAATATTTCCTGTCTGGAAATAATTCTTTGTCATTGCTTAGGGCTTCTGACAGTTTCACATGAAGCTGACTGCTACCTCACCTAAGTAGTGATGGTAGCTACAACAGGAAACGTGGAAAAGTGTTGACCAATGAGAAAGAAAAGACACACACACACCCCCCCAATAAATCTTACTCTATAAAACAAAACACACAGTAGCACTGCATTGGTGAGCCTCCCTTAGCTGGCTGATATTCTTTAAATCCTTAATAGGATTCAGGTTACAAAGCTTTATTACAACACGTGTTCTGGGAATAATCAGAACCGCGTAAAATCTGCTACACAAAAGTCAGATTAAGGTCTTCTCTGTTAGGATGACTATATTCATCCTGTTTGCCACAAACTGATTATTTCCCTGGCATGTTCTCCTCACTTCCAGCAATCAGCAACTTAGAACACCTATCTGTCTTTGAATCACAAATTTGATTTTTGTGGTATAAAAAGGTTACACAAAAGAAGGAATTCTTATGCTGTCACCTCCGTAGACCATTCTGTTTCTTAATTAAAAGAAGCTTACAGAGCAGACTTATTCATTTCTGCACGTTTTAAAGTAGTTTTCAAGTAGCAGTATCATTATTAAGCTCTCCAGACACCTTTTCTCTACCAACACTCTCATTTGAGTTCTCCGGAGTACTCTCCAGCTCTCTCCTTTTTAAGTATAATTTTTAATTCACCCAGGAAAACGCTGACAATAAAGTTGCTTAGGTGCAGAACAAGCACTAAGACCCGGGCTCTTTCACTCGCAGTCTAGTAAGCTTAAGATACAAACTTTCTTCAGCCAACCATGTTTCTGTGAACAGAACAAGGAATGCAGAGACTTTCAGTTTTACAGACATTTTTGTCTTTCAATACTAATACCTTTTTAATCTAGGTTTATAATGTAAGATAGCAAAGACTATAAAGTTTGTGCTACCTTGCTTCTAGCATTCCTACTGTAATAAGTATGATTCACAAATATTTTTACTTCAGAGTACATGACAGAAGCTACTTAGATTACTTAAAATGAATCCTTCCACAGAATTGTCTCAATCTCCGATTCTTTTGACAACGTTAAGAAACTCGCAACATCAGTGCAAAAGAGAGAAAGAATACAATTTAATAATATAAATCATTTTTTAAACCATTACAAGATCAACAGATAAGAGAAGAAAAAAAAAAGCCACAAAAAGCTTTCTTTATATTTATACAAAATAATAGAATTGGATTTCACTTTCTCCTTCCTTCTTCCACCACAGTGAATACCAAAGTTCTCTTTTACACTAAAAATAAAACCCATAACGAGAAACAATGTCTTCATTCCTGTACCAGAAAACACTTATTGGACAAGCAATTTGTCACACAGAATTCTAGTCAAAGCAAAAGGCTGTGGTACAATGAGAAGCTACAAGTTGTTTTTCCTACACGACGAATAAAGATACCCAAAAGTAATTATAACATACAGGAGTGGCTTGTTATCTTCTGGGTCATCATCTTCCACTTCCAGAAGCCAGCCATACCCTCTCTGTCTTAGGAATGTAGTTGCAGTAGATTCTTTGATGAATTCTCCTCCAAGATTTAACTTAACATCTGGAGTTGTTATAGAGCCACTAAGATCTTAGAGAAAAAGGGAGAGAAAGATACAGCTTTTTATGTCTTGCCAAAAGCCATTTAATTTCAAAAGTACTGGAAGATAAACAACAGACATATACAGCTACATGTGCTGGTCATCACCATGAAATATTTAAAGCTATAGAATAAAATTATACTTAACAGATACATAATTTGAAAGGGTACTTCTGGTTTTAATGCAATAGTTACAGTTGGTTTGGTCTCAAATTACCAAGTTTTAGCTTCTAAATGCATGCTTTGATGACACTATTATTGGCACAACAGAAAGGTCTCTATTTGTGCTTTATCATTAAGCACTTAAAAGCATAAGAGGAGTTAACTACTGAAAGTCTCCTCATACTGTAAGCTGTGGATTATTTACCATTTTTTTGCTGACCATACTATACCTATTTTGGAGCCCATTTCTGCATAGCCAAAACCATTTTCTGCTTTTATGTCCAATTTTTCATGAAAAGAAAACATTTGTAGATGTTCTAATTTGTAGCCTGCCTTTAATGCAAGTGAAAATGTTAGAGTACTATTAGAGATCCTTAGGCTCCAGCCCATAAGAAGAAATACAAGGAGTTCTCTTCAATATACTTGAATAATCTTGCTCTGCCACCATACTAATCAAAACAAAACAAAGAGCAATTTATGTGTGTTCTGACTGTGTCCAAGCGACCAATAAATATTAATTTTATTTTCTCATTGTATTCAGTTATATATGAAGCAACTTGAAGAAAGAAAAAAAAATATAGAGGAGGTGAATACTTATTCCTTAAGGAAATCATGGGTTTCCATTATTTGCTAAAAAGGAAAAATGCAAATAGAAACATACAATTTTTTTTGTACTAACCTTATTACAACTATAAGAGACTAAAAGCTCTTTTCTCATCCAACATGTTTTCACTTCAAAAAAATCTTATTTTGCCTTTCCCTTGTTGTGTGTTCTTCACACAAAAATGTTCCTAAGCACACATTCCCCAGAACCATAGAATCATAGAATGGTAGGGGTTGGAAGGGACCTCTAGAGATCAGAGTCCAACCCCCTTGCCAAAGCAGGATCACCCAGGGCAGGCCACACAGGAACGCATCCAGGCAGGTTTTGAAAGTCTCCAGAGAAGGAGACTCCACCACCTCTCTGGACAGCCTGTTCCAGGGCTCTGTCACCCTCAGAGAAAAAAATTTCCTCATGTTAAGGTGGAACCTTTTATGCTCAAGTTTATTCCCATTGTTCCTTGTCCTATTGCTGGGCATTACAGAAAAGAGATTGGCTCCTTCCCTTTGACACCCACCCCTCAGATATTTATAGACATTAATAAGATCCCCTTCTCCTCCTCTCAAGACTAAACAGCCCTAGCTCTCTCAGTCTTTCTTCATAGGGGAGATGCTCAAGTCCCTTAATCATGCTTGTAGCTCTCATTGGACTCCCTCTAGTAGATCCCTGTCTCTCAAAGTGGGGAGCCCAAAACTGGATATGGTATTCCAGATGTGGTCTCACTAGGGCAGAGGGGAAGGAGAACCTCCCTAGACCTCCTGGACACAGTTTTCTTAATGCAACCCAGGATGGCATTGGCCTTCCTGGCCACAAGGGCACACTGCTGTCCCATGGATAACTTACTATCCACTAGAACTCCAAGGTCTTTCTCCATGGTGCTGCTTTCCAGCAGGAGGACCCCTAACCTATACCGGTGCATGGTGTTATTCCTCCCCAGATGCAGGACTCTACACTTGTCCTTACTGAACTTCATGAGACTCATCTTCACCCAGCTCTCTAGCTTGTCCAGATCTCATTGAATAGCCGCACCGCCTTCTGGCGTGTCAGCCATCCCTCACAGTTTCATACCATCAGCAGCCTTGCCAAGGGTACACTCTATTCCCAGCATCTAGTTATAACCAGTAATTCTGAAACACATACAGAGGCAAGTCAGGCTGTATCTGTAGATCGAGTTTGTGTCATTTTCTAACAAAATGCAATGCAGTGTTACAGGAAAAAAAAAATAAAATACAGCAACAGAATCTCACAGAGTCTTCAGCCAGCATGTCCGAAGTGTTCACTGATCACTCAGTCTCACAACTAATTTAACAGAATTTGCCTTCCCAAATCAGCTTGCTAGGCCACTCCAGCTTAAATTTCAGCTTCTCCATAAATGGTTTTTGACGGTTTCATAAACATGAGAGTTAATAATGCATTGCTTTGACTCTTGGAACATCATCTACGCAAAACCCTTGTAAAGGTGACTGCAACTTAAAGAAGGAATTTCTCTTAGCTCCTGGCAGTATCAGTACACATACACTCTTCTCACCAGCCACAAGCAAATGTTTGCTGTTTACAGAGGAAGGGAAAAAGAAAAATGTATTCCTAATTCCTGGGTGGCAAGGTAGAGAAAGCCTCAGAAGTTTTCTATTGTAGTGGAACCCTTTTGTCATTTAAAAAATATTTATTTATGCTTCACCGTAACACTTGTTTGTAAAGAGAGGCTCTTGCTACTCTTTATGCACAAACATGGCTGTCAAAAACAAATATAACAGTCCAACCACCCATTTATTTCTCCTTTCTCAATGACTGCTGACAATCCATCCTGAGGTAGGGAAACTTCCACACAAGTGGAAGTTATTTAGCAAGACTTCTTTTAGAAGTCTATGATGGATGAATACCTACAACCACACTTTTTAATCACAAAACCTACTAACATGTTCTTAAATCTATTTTGCAAGACATCTCAGGTAGTACAAAAGGCTGCAAAAAAAACAGGGGGAAAGAAAAAAACACCTCTTGTTCTGTAGACTGCTTTGAATGATGGTTAACAGGCCAACCAAGCCCTCAAGAATCCGCCAAGAACTAATGGTTCTGATACTTGTTAGCAAAAGTTAGGGTACCTTCAGTGCTACTGTCTCAGGCAGAACACTACACAAGCGAACCTGAGGTATCTCACATGCCTCATGTCAGCCAGGCATTGTGGAAAAACAGCCTTCAAGACAGTCTTTGCTGTCAATTTTAAATAACCAGACAAGAAGGAGAAAAACACAAAAACAAACCCACAACCCCACAAAAATACCCCCCCCAAAAAAAAAACCCACCACACCAGCAGTCTGTTCTTTATACCGTATCTGTCTACTTAGTTGAGAACACTTCACCAGCATTCTTTCCTACAAACAGCTCCTACCTCTCATAGCAATAAGATGGGAAAAAAAAACAGGTTATACTTTTATTTTTCATATGGATCAAGATTTGGGAAACAAATAGAAGTCAGAGTGCAACATGTAGTATTATAATTTAGAAATATCAAGCTGGTTTAAGTTTATGTGTTTCTTAGTCATGTCTATGCAGCACTTTGCAGACAGGACTATATTTGCACAAGCAAGAAATCACACCTTGCCTGGGTTCATAAAGAACACAGCTGAGTGCAATTCAACACATCCGACTGGAAAGGTGGCTGTATTGGACTGGGTTCAACATTGCTCAACAAATGCTTCTGGGGGGAATCCGGAGAGTTTCCAAATCAGAGACACATGGATCTTTTTTCAGGCCGAGGTGGAGAAGAAATCCACAACAAAACACCCCCCCCCAAAAAAAAATCCCTAAAACAACACATACAAAAAAACCCACACAACAGAACAAAAGCACCCACCCACCAAAAAAAAAAACCAACCAACCAAAAAAACCCACCACCCACAAAAAACAACAACAAAAACCCCACTGTGAAAACAAACCACACAGCTGAGACTGTACCTGTTGATTAGTATCCCTGTCGGAAGTACTGGGAAGTTCACAAAAGAACAAGTATTCTACAGTAGTTTTGCCGCTTCAGTAATTCTTTTCCAGGGTGGGGCACATGAGTCAGAATTTACATGACTCTACCTCTACCCACAATTACAACAGTAATGAAATACAGACAGAAAGCAGAAGGCTTATTGTTCAAATGGGTAGTCCAAAAGATCATTCTCCATCAAAGTAAGTTAGCACAGTATTGACAAAATGCATGTACATTTTCACACTCTTAAGGCAGATCTTCACAGCGTGCTGGCACACCACAGCTATTTGTGCAGCAGTTAGGCAGAGGGCCACACTTCACCCCCTCTACTACATGCAAGGCTTCTTTTCTCCCTCTTATTACTGTGCTGAAGTGAGACACAGCACAGACTTTGGCAGAGCATTACAGACAACGCGAACATACGGTACGATCTTCAACAGACACCAAACTGCGCTTCCAGTAACGCGGGGAAGAGGAGCAGTCTGTGACAGCGCTTGTCACGGCTGTATCAGGCCGCCGGGCGCAACCTCGCTTACAGCTTCCAGAGAAGCTGAGCCCCGCAGCACCCGGCCCGGCCCCGCCACGCTGGTGCTTCCGCCTCGCGGAGAACGCTGCTGGCTCGCACCCGCGTGAAGCGCCGCTCCCGGTACCCGGCTGCCAGGGAGCGACGGCGCCGCGACCCGAAGGCAGCGGCCACCTCAGCCACCCCGCTCCGCCTCCAGCCACGCCACCAACCTCGGGGGCGGTGGGAGGCGGGGACGAGGAAGGCACCTCTTGGCTCAGCGGCGCGACAGCCGCCCGCTCCCCCAGGGCCCGGCCGAACCCTCCTCTTGGGAATGCGAGAGCTGCCCCAGCCGCAGCCCCGCGCTCACCTTCGGCGTCTGCCGAGGAGACAAAGGTGAAGTCCCCGTTGTTGGGCGCATAGAGAGGCGGCTGCTGAGGGCCCGGGGGCTGCATCTCCCCGCCCTCCGCGGGGCCGGTGGGGGCAGCGAGAGACGAGCGGACACCGGGGCCTGGGGCCTCCCCGGACACCTCCTACAGCCGCGGCCGACAGCTAACGCCCACAGCGCAGCCGCCTCACGGGGCAACAACAAGCGACACCCCCCCTCCGATTGGTTGCTTACAAGGCGCGCCGTGACTTGCCGACGCAAAGCCAATGCTAGCTCTGTCTCGGGGAGTCAAAGAACTTCCACTCCAGTATAAAGCTCCTCCTGATTGGGCAAAGCATGACCCGAGCGGTGGGAGGGGTGACAGGCCGTAGGTGCCCCAGAGGGGCATCGTCCCGTTGTCTCTCGCAGTTTCGTTCCTTGCCGCCCGCCAGGGCTGGCGCCGCGACTCGGCTGCTGCGTCATCTCTCGGCCAACGGCCGTCGCCTTCAAGGCCGGCCGGCCGCTGCTTTGCCCCCGCCCGCGCCATTAGCATCCTGAGGCCCCCCCATTGGCGCCGCGCACGCAAGGACAGCGCGGAGGCCCCTTAGCGGCGCGCAGCGGGTTTGGGGCTGCAGCCCAGAAATCGTTCCTCACAGACTGCCGGCTCCTGAATCTGTCCCCGTGGCAGTGCCCTGTGCTGTTGACCTTCCGCCACCTGCGGGCGACCCGTATACTGGGTGGGTCGGTACAGTACTTGAACACCGCTCCAAAGGATAGTGCCCGTGAATTCACTTTCAGCCTCCACCCCTCACCCTCCCCAGCCCAAAAAAACCTCTTCCAGCAAATGTTTTTCATGGAAGACCAGCTGGCAAGATCCTATGAACAATGAGGAAACGGCTCCCTTGCAGCTGAGGCTCTGGAGGGCTGCCAGGGCAGTTCTGACCCCCCCCCGGCGCTTTGGTGCAAGAGCTGCTGTCACGATGGGCAGTGTTAAAGATTGGAAACCAGATGTTTTCGTCCAATCTGACCTCCCAGAACTGATCTGAAGGCCAACAGCAAAAATTCAGTATCTACAGCACCCTGGGATGACAGCTTCACCCCCTCACTACCACCTGCAACAGTTCTTAAGATTTTGTTGTACAAGCTGTTAATCCACATTGCCATTGCCCTCTGCCTGTCCCTACCACCCTACTTTCTGTCTCTTACCATGTTTAATTGTAAATCTGGGTCTACCTTTAGCCTGCATGTGGAGCTAAACTGTAGCAGTTACGCTATCACCCACTGACCCCTCCCCTGCCAAGGGAGATGAGGAAAAGGAGAGGAGACCTGTGGTTGAAATAAAAATGGATTTAACGTAACAGCCAAACTAATGCAAAGTATACAGCGCTATACTCAGCCCAACAAATGCACAGTTGTCACCATAAACAGGGAAGCAGTCGTCGGGAGCAGAACAGTAGACAAGGCCCACCCCTCCCCACTCCCCCCTGAAGTGAAGAAAAGCCCCCAGCTGTAGCAAAAGTTCCTCCTTTAGAATGAGTTTGACAATTATGGGATGGGATACACCTGTGATACACGTTACTAGAGCTTGCTGCCCCGGCTTTTCCCTCTCCCCGGGTAAACTCCTGGCTGGCTCAAAACTTCCAGTGGCTTGCATACCATGGCTGGCCTATTATTCTGTCCTAGGAAGACCAGTACAGTCTGCTTCTCACTTCATAGCACGATACTCTCTTTGTGTCTTCCTGTATGCTGCTTGAGCCATGTAATCTGCTTTCTGTACACTGCTAAAAATACTATTTTGAACTTTCATTATCAAAAGATTTGCTGGCAAATACTCAGCCTTTCAAATATAACAATTTATTGATTAAAAGTATTGTCCCAAATATTTTCCTTACATGATGAATATGAAAAAATTGTGTCCTTCCTTTTGACTGCTCAGAAGGATTTGCCTTCATCTTTACTATCCAGTGCTATTTTATATGGCTCCACCTCCTAGTATCATCATGGTCATCTGCAAACCTTTTGCTGATTCTTTTCTGTATACAATTCTAAATCTGTTGTTACCCACATAATTTTTTTTCTCTCCCATTCTTTTGTATTTGTCCCCTCTCAGTATCTATATGTAGTTTTCATGGTATTTTTTAAGCTATGCCTTGTCCCTGCACATTAGTGGTATCCTTGGAAGTCACCTGCAGTTCTGGGGTTTCTGGACTGCTCCCCTGCAATTCCCTTGCCTAGAAGGAAATCTGCAGTCACAAATCGGATGTAGAATGCAGCACATTGCTTAGACTCCAGAATGCCTGCCTTTTTAGTTTGTATTAAAAATGCATTAACATATCCAAAAACTTATCCCACAGTTTAAGATGCTACATCCAAGATAGCCCCCTTACCAGGACTTGCTAGCAGCAACTGTAATTAATGGAAGAGAAGAACTGAATTCAGTTGGAAGGGACCTACAATCTAGTCCAACTGCCTAAGCAATTCAGGGCTGACCAAGTTGAAGCACGTTGTTAAGGGTGTTGTCCAAATGCTTCTTAAACACTGACAGGCTTGGGGCACCGACCACCTCACCAGGAAGCCTGTTGCAGTGTTTGACCACCCTCTCTCTAAAGAAATGCTTCCTAATGTCCAGTGTGATAACCTGCAAAGCATATCCAAATGGTCCATTAATGATCTGCAAGATGACAGTGTGGTGAAGCATGGTTTTGACTGACCTGCAAAGACACCTATGTAGTACTAAAGAAGTTATAAAATAATACGACTGAGATGCTGCTGCCAATCCCTGTTACAATGAGAGAATGAGCATGATGGTTCTCTTTGTTGGCTATGCTTTGAAGAATCAGGAACAAGGATCTCACTTTTTATGTATTCCACAACTACTAGATTTAACATAAATGCTCCCAGATAACCCTGCTTAGGCTTAGCCATTAGCTCCTTCCCTCTGCTCCCCATTGAATACCAACATATCTATTCTCAGAGAACACATTTTTTCCTGACATCTCAGGGAAACAGGCTTAACTTTGGTATTCATGCTACATATATTTAATTCTGCTTCATACATAGAACTCATTAAATGCCACAAAATATAAATATGGATGTATTTTAAATTGAAAAAGTTAACAGGATAAGAAATTGTGTTAGAGCAGTGGTTTGATTTGGAGAAGGAACCTCCTTTCTCATATATATCCCATTAAAGGAAGTAACTGCAAGTTCCATCTCAAATAATTTTGAATAAGTAAAAGCCAATCTGATTTTTATGGAGAGAGCATGACTGGAAAGTTCCTACTTTGCCATATTGAAACATAACTGAAATTTGCATTTATATCAAATATAACTTGGGTTCACATTCTCTGTGGACATTTTACAGTGATTATGAACTTCCTTAGAGCAGCAGAAAAACATCACTTCTAATTGCATAATATAAATCAACCCTACAAATATTTGTGCAGTTTGATTTATCCTTTAAAAAGCTGAACCATCAAGACATCTGGTAAGAGTAACTCATTTTCTCAACTATTATGTGGAACTTGTTTGTTACAAGACATTTGCAATAGGCTTCCTTCAATTTCTGATGTCCCTCTTTACTCTGTTACAGCCAGCCTGTCAGAGCGAGTTCAAGGAACTTTTGGATGATGCTCTTGGTCATGTGGTTTATTTGTAGGCAGTCCTGCAAGGAGGAGGGATTTGGACTCAATCATCGTTATGGGTCCCTTCCAACTTGAGGTATTCTATGATTCCATTATTATATTTAACTACACTGTTATGACTGTACTGTTCCCTGTTGTTGCTGGGATATCTCAAATGCTTTCTGGAAGCTGGGCTCTCCATAGGATGACAGACAGGTCTGGTTTTGGACAAATTTAGAATCATGAAATCATGGAATCATACAATTATTTAGGCTGAAAAGACCCTTAAAATCATTGAATCCAACCATTAACCCAGCACAGCCAAGTCCACCACTAAGCCATGTCCCTAAGCAACACATCTTTTAAGTACCTTGAGGGATGGTAACTAAACCACTTCCCTGGGCAGCCTGGTCCAATGCTTGACAACTCTTCAGGTGAAGGGATTTTTCCTACTATCGAATCTAAACCTCCCCTGGCGCCACTTGAGACCATTTCCTCTTGTCCTAACACTTGTTACTTGGTCGAACAGACCAACCACCTCCCTAGAACCTTCTTTCAGGTGGTTGTAGAGTGCGATAAGGTCTCCCCTGAGCCTCCTTTTCTCCAGGCTGAACAACCCCAGTTCCCTCAGCTGCTTCCTCATAAGACTTGTTATCCAGACCCTTCATCAGGGTCCCTTCACCACTGTTGCCTTTCTTTGGACATGCTCCAGCACCTCAATGTCCTTGTAGTGAGGGGCCCCAAACTGAACACAGCATTTGAGGTGCAGCCTCACCAGTGCCGAGTACAGAGGCATCATCACTTGCAGAGGGTTGGTGTGATCCAAGTGCAGGACCCAGCACTTGGCCTTTTTGAATCTCATACAATTGGCCTCAGCCCCATCAATCCAGCCTGTCCAGATACCTCTGTAGAGCCTAGACTCCTTTAGGCTTCTTTCTTCATTTGTGGGTTGGGGTTTTTTTTATTTGGTTTGCTTCTTTGTTTGTTCTGTTGGTTTGTTGGTTTTTTTGGTTGTTTTGTTTTTTTTTTTAACTGCATATAGGGATGACAAAAAGGAATGCCATGTCAAGGAATTGCTTGCATTTAAAGCAAACCTGCCACTTGCTTCATTGGAATTCTTATTTATTGCCATTGGGTCTCAAAACCTCTAAGGAGTTTGATACTGCTTTCCTAAGAAGACCAGCAACATACATTGCTAGAGCCAGACTTGGAGGTGTGTGAGACAAAAGTTGTGTACCTCTTGATAAACATGAGGAGTAGCTCTCAGGGCAGTGTAAAATGGTGGGAGGAAACAAAAGAGATGAAGTCTCACCCTGAATCAGCTTTGAGGAGGAAACTTGGGACAATGATAATTAATGACAGATTATTATGCAATGAGTCACAAATGCACATTTTATTAATCTGCTGAAGAGGAGCAGTGACAAATGAGACTGCATGCTAGGCTGGGTGACTAGTTCTTTCCTCATTCCATGGAGTCACTGGATCCAATACTATGCATGTGCTGTATGATTTTCTAAGTACAACTAAAATACATGTAGGTTGATGTGAAGCAGAAAACAATTTCATGACACTGCAGAACATGCCTAGCAAAGAAGAGATCTTTCTGTTTGGAAATATTTTCCATATTTTCTCATTGTCTATGATTCTGACTATGATCTGTGTATGAACACCAAAGCAAGTAAATTATTCTATTTCTCTGCTTTAAATTGCCTGTAAAGACATTCACTATAATTCACTATCTTCTCTTTAAATATAATTTTGATAATAGAAAGAAACTTGTTTTAATTATTTCTTTTCCTGGGGAGTTTTTGACCAGCTGAGATCCAAATGGAATTTCACATTGAAGAGACTCTCAAGGAGAGAAAAAATATTCTGCCAGTGCTTACCTAAAATAAGAACAGTGAGTAGATTTTCAAGAGTTGCTCCTCCTGATGGCCTGTCTTACCAGAACAGCGAAGGACTGGGAAACATACCTGATCGAGACACTTGGAATTTTTCTCAGCATTTGCTCAAATATTAAGATTTGGCTGTCCTCCCCCTCCTTCCAGCCCCTGCCCCTTCTCCTTAGATTCTGCAAGTGAGCAACCCCTTGGCTGCGACCTGGGCTGTGCCAGCGGAGGGCACTCTAGCGCTGCTTTGATCAAACCTTGCCCAGGCTTTCAGTTCAGGGTGGGATTCTGAAAAAAAGTGTTCGACAACAGCTGAGTAACCTGTTTCATCCAGCTGCCCATACTAGATTTCTCAGCATTTCATGCTTTTTTCCTTTTTGTGCACTTTAGAAATGACCTTCACCGATTAAGGCCTAGACTACATGTAAAAATGTGAGCAATCATAAATTGCTCCTGTTGGGCTGCTGAAGCTTTAGGTTGTCTTGCAGCTCTTTGCACATAACCACCCTTCCACGTATCTTAATTGTTCACAAGTGCGACTGCCAGTGGGACAATTTGCTTGCACTCTGACTTACAGTATAGCAGTCAGGGAAAGGAAAAAGGGAAAGGCAGTATTTAAAAAGGCTGTAGAAAGCTGTGCTGCATACAAATGCCTTGTCAGATAGCCACAAATACACTCTATCTGCAAATGGTTATCCTAGGAAAGGCTTCTGTTTAATTTTAATTTTAGTAATACAAGAATCATGTATGTGAATTTACTCGAACATTTTGTAGTATTTACTGTGTGAAAAGGAAGTCAGAATCATTGATGTTAAAAGTCATCTCCTGATTTCTTGGGGGAAGTCTGAAGCCAACTGCTCTGACAGGGGAAGTAGGGAGAGTTGCTTGAGGAGTTTTAATCCTAATATCTCACAGTTAATATCAGGTTAGGCTGATCTTTATACTGATAGATAAATCAGCCACTTTCAAAGGGCTTTTGCATTTGTATCTAGGGTTGTTAGCCCCTCTCTTCGGGCCTGCCTCGCTGTTACCTAGTTGCTTGAGTCAGTGCTGCTCTAGTGAGGAAAGCCCTGAGCCCCAGCTTCTTGGAACAGCAAGATTCCATGGTTTAATCTAGGTATCAGAGAGCTCTGCAGTGAACATCTCATTCATGAATTAAAGTTACGATCTTTCAATGAAACCATTAAAGAGTGAATGAAATAAATGCATCGAACATTCATTTCTACTGGCAGCAGAAATATTTACTAACTTGACCATTATCCCTGGACTGAAGGCTAGGTTTTTGAGAACTACTGTATCATAAAATTTTAAATAGTTATGAACTGGAACTTGCTTTACATCCGGAAACATTTCCATACGTTTCTGGCGACAGAAAGGTATTTCACAGCATACTGTTTAAGCAAACAAGATTTAAGTAATTGTAAAAGGAGGAAACTTGCAGAGAAGGAACCTACAGGTAATATGGAGTGAGTTGTTGATTCAAGGTCTAAAAAATTTACAGGAATGATAGTCCAGTTTTATTTTGACATGTGTAGGTAAATCAGTTCCCCCAACATTTATTTTAAAATTCCACACAATGAAATTGCAAACTTGCAAAAAATGTAAAATTCTCAAAATACAGCTCATTTTGGAGAAATACTTGTGGCACGTACACATCTTCCCACAAAAGACATTCCCATGACTACACTAATTATTACTATTATATCTCAAACTTCTGGATTTTGGGGAAAGAAAGAGAACAGAGTTGCCCAGCTGAAATGGGACTGTCCCTAATGGCTCAAATTTACCAATATCAGGCCAGAGCTGTCAGTCCTTATTCCTAAAACACCTTTCTTTTATCTGCTTACGGCCTCTACAATGCTGTTACCTACCTTAAACTGGCTATTAAAAAATAATTTTGATCAGATATTCTTGTCTATCTTGGGAGCTAGGAATCTGTGTTTCTTCACGCTACACAAAGGGAAGTATCATATGTGCATCCCTTCAGGTTAGGAGCGCTTGCATGCCCTGGCACCGATTCTCAGCCTTCCCAACCACACAGTACAGAAGCCTGTTTGGGGATCTTCCCATCCTGGGATGTGTTCAGGGCTGCCCGTGAGCTTTGGCATTAAGTGTAACTCATCTGACTTTTTTAATCTTAAAATTAGTATAATAATGTTTAAATACTTCATACAGGCTTTGTTTGAAGAATCGAGTTGTATTTGTCATTACCTGCATGAACTTGCCAAGAGATTCAAATGTAGATCTAGAAATATGAGCCCATATTTAGACATATCAGTAAATAATATGATTTTCAAAAGCAATTTCCGTTTAAACTTCTAATCCAGTCACAGAAATTTTTATAAACTTTTCTAGATTCCTACTAATATCTCACCATTTCCACAAGTGTGCACTGAATACCAAAGGACAGTTTATGTGTCTGCTACTGTACGAGTGTGGCTTTTCTAAGTCATTGAATTACCGGTTCAGTGGAATTCATAGAGAGTCCCTGTATGCAGGGCTGCTCTCAATCCCTTCACCCCCCATCCTGTATTGATACCAGGGATTGTCCCAGCCCAAGTGCAGGACCTATGGACTTGGCCTTGTTGAACCTCATGAGGTTCACATGAACCCACCTCTCAAGTTTGTCCAGATCCCTGTGGATGGCACCCTGTCCCTCGGTGTGTCAACTCCACCACTCAGCTTGGTGTTGTCTGCAAATCTGCCGAGGATGCACTTGCGTGCACCAGTCAAGTCTGGCCTTTGAATTCCTTTAGGATGCCATTTTATTATTTTCTTGGTTCTTGTTACACAAAGGCCTTTGAATTCTTGTAAGCTGCCATTCCATGATATTCTTGGTATAGAGATGGAAGAAAAATTTAAACCTGGTGCAAGTAATCCACCGTAAATGAGATACTGTCTGTACACTAGCTAAACTTTTGGTAACCAGATGAATGCATTGTAGCTTAATCTAGACCTTTAATGCTGGAGAAAAATTTTCCTTCATTGCTTCCTGCTGTCTTAAGAAAGAAACCTAGTTCTGATGCTAATACCTAATATGATGGAAAAATCTGCAGTATCTTTTCATAAGTTGTTCCAATAATTAATTAAATGCTTCTAGCTTGAAGGGCTGGTTTCTCTTAAGATTACAATACCATAATAAAGATGAGTGTAGTAACTGTACTGCAGCAAGCTCCAGACATACCTGAGGTGAAGGATTCTGCACTTAGGATTTGGGACCTGTACTTCCTTATGCTGTGAATCACACATATGGGATCCTTTAACACTACCGGTACAGCAGGGCACTAATGGGGGATAGGTGCATCTTCTGCTGCACTATGCTCTGAGCTTTTCATCACTCATGGTATCCATGAATGTATCTTGTCCTGAACAATATACACAAGCACTGACGATAACAAATCTTGGACACTGGTCATTATGAGTCAGCAAAGCACTTCTGCAGTGATAAAGACTAAGCTCACAGAGGGCTGCATTAGCAATAGTGTACCATAGGAAATGGTCATTCTCTTCTGTTCTCCACTCTTGAGGACAAATCTGGAGTATTATGTGCAGTTTCAGGCTGCCTAGTATAAAAGAGATACTAACAATCTGGTTAAGAGGGACACTAATGTGACCAGGGATGTGGAACACCTAATACACAAGGAGAAGCTAAGAGAACTAGGCATGGTTTGCCTGGAGAAGAAAAGGCTAATGGGGAAACTAATTACAGTCTTCCATTACCTTAAGGGTGTTATAAAAAAGATGAAGCTTTTCAGAGGTGCACAACTAAAGGTTAAGAATCAACAATTTCAAGTTTGTAACAAGTGAAGTTCCAATTGGATGTAAATTTTTTTACCAGAAAGGTGATCAAAGATTACAACAGGGATCCAGAGGTCATTTAATCACTATCCTTGGAGATTTCCAAAGCTTATCTGGACAAGGCTGTTCAAGCCTCATCTAACTTTAAAATCCACCCTGCTTTGAGCAGGAAATCAAACTAGATGACCTCAGAAGTCCTGATTAATTTTTTTTCTATCATTCTATGGCATATAATTATCTGGAACTACACTATTAAATAAAATAAATTCTCTTTCCTGCATGCAGACATATGCCAAGCCTGTTAAAAGAACAGCATAAGAATATAATAGAAACAGGCGTAGTGATTCAGATGAAAGATCCATCTACCTTGGTTCATTGTCTCCAATAGCAGCTACAAGTGGACATTTAAGGAAGGGCAAGAACAGTGCAAGAATCTATGATACTTAATAATCTCACAGCCTTTCCTTTAAGCTCAGAGCAGCTTCCGGTGCTTATGATTTGTTTATTCGGTAACCTCCCCAAAGGGCCTTGGTCTTGTTCTTGTACTAGAAGAAAAAGAAAATAAATCAGTCAGTCTCTACCCAGCCTTTTCCATGCACTCATTCTTTCATAGACCTCTGTCATATTCTCATTAGGCCATACCTTTTAGACATTCATTTTTTTCACACAAACCTGTTATTTACTTTTCAAAATAACCTAATAGCACTGAACTGTGTCTGTTCTACAAATGAATTTGTTCCTGTATTTAATTAACATGCTGTATACATCTATGTTTTTTTTTCTGGCAGGTAGACTTACCAATGGAAGACATAAACTTGTGAATGCTGAAGAGCTCATAGTTGACAACGTAAGTGTGGAAGAAAGTGATGAAATAAAAAAAATAGGTAATTTGTTCTCTCCTATTTCACACCACAATCAAGTATATAATGCTGAAAATGTGAATGATTTAACAAGTTATCTAAAGTTTGTACACTATTAGCACTTGCAAATCCTATCATCTAATTTAGAGAAGTAATTTCTTATACATTTGCATTGAAGTCTTGATATGTTCTGTAACCTGATTGTCATGAAGTATTAGAGTGCTCCTTTCAAGTTAGTAATGCGTACTGTAGTCAAGCAGATCTGACATACTGACCCCAGGACTGGGTAATCCACGTGAACGGCAAGTCAGGAGGTTGCAAAGGTGATATAGTTCCCTTCCCTGTTGCTGACTTTCTGCAAGGTCAGTCACTGGATACCAATGTTGAAAAGTTTGAATAATGTTTGCCAGGATCACACTATGCAGTAACTGAAATGGAGATGGCAATTCATATGTCTACCCATCCTCTCTTTGATGGCAAGGTAAAAAAATGCTTCTCCTGGATTTGTTCCACAGGAAGGTCACATTTGCTCTTCTATGAATTACTTTCTCTGGGCTGAGGGGCAGTTTCTATTTGATCACGATATAGGAGTTGAACAAGAGGCTGTATTTACCTTTTATCTTTTTTTTTTTTTCAAACAAAACTTATCATATATTTAATGGATTATAAATATAGATAGTTGTAGTATTCCAGGCAGTAAACATCTAATTCTGTCTTGCTCCTTGCTACAATCCTACAATCAAGACATTATAAACATATCAAAAGAGTTCACCTAGCAATGTGACCTGGTTTATTTTGGTTTTTTTTCCTTCCTTTCCATTCACAGCTGAAAGTATCAGAAATCTGAGAAAGATACACTTATTACACATGAATCAGACAGCTATTGGGGATGGCATAACCTACATTGTAAGATCAGTCTCTGATGAACTAAGTGAACTTGAAGAAATCCAACTAATCAGCTGCTGTATCTTCGGTCACGCTGCAAAAATTCTAGTTAATAATAGTAACAGTAACTTTACAAACTGAGTATGCGTTTTGACAATCAAAACTTGATTCTATAACAGAAGAAAAAACATATAAGGATAAAATTAGAAACACTTAGGTTCACAATGACTTTCAGTTAGCAGGGATATAAAATGCAGTAAGGAAAGTTTATATAAATCTTGTCTATAAATCCTAAGTATAAAGGTTATGTAAAAGAAGAAGATAAACTATTCCATAGCTGTGCAAAAAAAAAAAAAAAATAGGAAAGAAATAATGGACGATTCAAGCAAAACCAGCTTTCAAAGCTGCTTTTGGTTTACTCATTAACAAAACACCTGAAAATTTCTGAAGGCCTGAAAGTGGGAAAATCATTATCTTTTGCTTGAAAAGAGGAAGCTACAGACAAGCCAACTTCACTTTGATACCAAGAAAAATTCTGAGACAGATTATCACACAAACATTTTTAAGCACTTAAATGATAGAAATGAAAGGTTGTTTGCTCAAATCACATCAAACCTTTCCAGGGAACAGGTAATTAAGACTGACAAGGGAAAAGATAAATGACACATGAATTAAGTGACCATGATTTAAAGAGATGTAAACAAGAGCTATTCTGCATTTGCTAGCAACAACAACAACAACAACAAACTTATGCTACAGCAAAACACCAGATAGCTTATTTCAAGTGACTTTTACCATCTTTAATCTACCACCATTTTCCCTTGCAAAAGAAGTCAGCATTTATTGCCTTCTTTCACAGTAAGCTACCTCACATTTAACATGTGGGCAGAGTTTACAAGTGGACATTATAATAAAATTGCATGTGTGCTCCTAGGTTCATACCCTGCTCCACTTTAAAAGAAATTGGTTGTTTTCTGATACCCTTAGCTCCTGGTGTAGACAAGCCAGAATGCAGTCTGCAGGCCCTCCTAGTCCACAAATATCCCAGGAGAGAACCATGTACACAGGGCAGCTCCAAACACAGCAAAACAGAGGAGTTACTTGGCCACTTCTGTAAAAAGTGGTGGCCAATTAAAGACAGTAGACTCTTGTTTCCAGTCTGCCACTGGAATGAATGTACAGAAGCACCAGTTATTGCTGCTTGTATGTCATGAACCCATTAACTCCATGTTATCTCCTCATAAGCACTTATACTCATGGGTTTGGTTTTGTGCCAGAGAGTGCTTCAAAGCTGTTTTCATTCATCTCCCTATGCCTTGCCCGTGAAAAGAAATACAGCATTTTCCCTGTAGTTAGGATCCTTCAAAGGCATGATCCCAGTTCAGCAAACACTGAATTCAGTTATCTGAATATATCTGTCTATAGACAAAATCTGACACAGGCTAGAAAATACTCCTTTTTTTTTCCCAAGCAACAAACCCCTATATCAAGTACATATACTGAAAACTGAAAAAGTTAAGTAAATTAGAAAAATGGATTTCAAATTAGGGTGCACCTGTGAAAACAAACACATGGATTTTTGTAGTAAATACTTAGTTTTTATTTTGACACAGAAAGGAGATCTCAAAATAATACAGTTTAAAGAGGATAGTCTCATCAACATTTATGAGTTTCAATCCTTTCAGTTTCTTAGTTGCTCAGCAAAGCAGCTTTGTGCTTTGAAGCTCTATTTCAGATTGGTCAAAATGTGAAAGAATAACCAAGTTCTTGATAATTTCTGCATCTCTCTTCACACAGATGTATTTGAATTCTTTCCTTCCTAACTCCCTCAGCAGATTATACTTCTCAGTAAAGACTGAAGTTACTGTTGTTTACAGTAGAAACAATGAAAAGTTGAATAAATTAGAGAGATCATTTTTATTCTGCATATTCTTTTGTTTACTCTTTATCACTGGCACCTGACACTGCAGACCCAGGCAAATTTCTTGCCCTCCACAGCTTTGTTCTGTTAGAAAAAAAGCAAGTAGAAAAGCACACTTCCTATTTCCTGGTGGATATTGAATTGCAACCTACTGAATGTTCTCATCTTGAGATGTATAAATCCACACCAACAGTTAAGTCATGTGATACAAAACCAAAGAGCTCTATTAGGCCTCATAATTAATGAACTAGGATGTGGACAGGTGTTTCAACCAATCAATGTATCTTCAAGGAACTTACTTTTCCATTTAGAGGTAGTTGAGAAAACTACCTGCAGAAAAGTGAGTGCATAGTCCAGGCATGTGGCCTTATCTAAGAACAGTATCTTGGACAAGATCTTTACCACAAGGTAGTGGTAAAAATTCAGTCCTAGAGCTTGAATGGAGATGTGTGATCCTTTTTCTGAGGATAATTGCAATTAAGGGACCTTAGGGAGTACCTTAGGGAGCAAACCAGAAGCTCGAACAAGATGCTGAGAAATTAGAATGACCAAGAAAATATTTGCCTTGTACTCCAGTTGGCTGTGCAGTTTTGTTGCCAGTTGGCATCTTGGTCATAATAGAACCAAGCTGGTAACCTGAGCTATAGAGCAGAAAGATTTGGGTAAGGCCTAGAAAGAAAAGAAGAGTGAGATGAGGGCTTATGTCTGATGCTATGCCAAAAAATCAAAGGACTATGCAAGCACTGAGGCCATCTCCTTGCTAGAGATATAAATGGGTTGTGTGAAGTTTTTCATTGGAGAAAAGGAAAGGACAGAGAACTGAAAAACAAGTTCATGAAGTCACATAAATGAAAAAATGATGTTGCTCACATACTTGGGGACAAATCTGTACAACTTTGATTTGACAATGCTATCAAATTAAACTGATGAGGTCACTTGGTTTTAGGCTGTCATGCTATTCAGCCTTATTCTTCCAGTCTGAAGACCCTTCTGTTTTCTATGGAAAAAAAAAAAAAAACCAAAAAACCAAACAATACCATGCACCATTTAAATATTGAAGGACTATCCTTCCCAATGTGCTTTGTAATGGCAGCTTTTAGCCTTCACTTTGTGCTAATGTAAATAAATACGTACAGTGCATAGCAATGGAAAATCAGGCACTAGAAATGTGTAAGATGAAGTTCTATAGAGAACTCAAGTGTGTTCCATGTCTTGTGAGATCAGAAACAAGTGCCATTAACTCTAGTCCTTGGGGGAATCCTTTAATTCTGGCAAGTAGTGGAAAAGTCTTTGTTAGGAATGTTGATAGGACAAAAAAAAACAAGTAGCCAAAAAGCAATGTTTTAACTACTTTCAAAAACAGGTAACTGAGCCTTTGGAAGACAGTTCTAAAGATGAGTCAGTCATAGCCTGTGGATAGTTTCAGTCCTACTAGAAGAAAGTCATAATAAGACCAGACCCAGGTTGTTCCATGGCTGAGTCAGTGAATAAGCCTACATTTTGATGTGTTTTTTTCCTCGCTAAACCAGCACATTTCACTACTTCTACAAAATATTTTAAAAGTGAAAAAATAATCATCAGTGTCCTCCCCTCCATCCTGTAAAGCAAAGAGCCTGAGGCTTATATAGAGCTGATTTTTCACATTGTCTCAGTTTCTTTCCCCAGTTTTCCTCCACAATATCTTGGATCATATTCTTCTATATTTTGTGTGTGCTTGTAGTAAGCACAAGTAGTGCTGCCTGTAAACATGAACAATTTAGGTTTGTTTTTACAGTCTGTCCCCTTCCTTCCTAAAGGCCTGATGATTAAGAAGCTGCGTTATAACGCTATTGCTACACATTTACAATTTAGGGATAAAAAGATGCTGATGAGATACTTAAAATGTCAAAACATAGATATATAGAAAGCAGGAAACTGCACCCTACAGAAGATCATTGTTCGTTGTTACAATACTGTATAGTGTATGCTTTCAATGATTTATGAATGATCATTTAATCTGCCTTCCCAGTCCTCTGGATCTGAACTAGTCTCTTGATAGCTCTGATTAACTTGGCCCCCTTTAGTCATATAATGGTGTTTTTGCTTGTAGATAAGCAGCTTTTGCTTTGTTGTATTTGGACTGTTTCCCACAAGTGGTATAAATGTGTCCTTAATGCTTCTTACAAGTTTGTTAATAAGATTAGAAGGATGATTGTAATATTTGTTGATTACTATCCAGTATAGTGCTAATCCACTATGGCGGTAAGGAAATGGAAGTACACAGCATGGATTCGAACATAAATCTCAAACAGTAGCACTTGTTAACTTTCATCAGCTTATGTATTTTATTGTGCTCATTGCTAATTAAAATTCTTACACAGAAAGCTTGCTTCACCCTAGGCTTGACCTGCCTCATATGATGCACTGAGGTGGCAATTTCCTTGAATTAGAGTAGTTTGGGCATGTGACAAGTATTCTCTGATCACCTTCCTTATTGTGAGTCTCTAATAACTAGCTAGCACGCAAGAAGAGCATTAATGTCCTTATTGTGTTAGTTCTCTTGTGTGAAAACATAATGGGTTCCAGTGGAATGAAAGAAAAAGCTGGGACTAATTCTAACTACAGAGCTACCTTCACATTTGGCAAGCAATCCTTTAAATTTAGTCCTTTGCATTTGCTTTCCTTTTCTCAATTAACTTTACTCCTTTTGAGTCCTTTTTTTTTTTTTTTCTGTGACTCTTCCCTGACACTCTTTTCTTTATACAAACAGATTTTTAACAAAATCTTTTTAACTAAATTTTGAGTGGGACATAGGAATGATCTGGTTACTTTTGTGGGAGCCGCAACTGCTTAAATTCTTTCAAGACTGGGACATAAAAAAGTAGCTTGAGGTTTGGATCAGGTGGTGCCACCAGCCAAAAGGCAGAAAATAACAATATGAATAGATTTGTCAGTGTTAAAACTCAGATTTTTTTCTCAAACTACAGAAAAATAATAGGGAAAATAGCAAAGGATTGTTCCTCTTCAAGCCCATGAATATCCTAGTATCCACAGAGAAATCTCATTAATCTGGAGTCACTTGCAGAATACTTCTTCAGGCCTTCTTCATGGCACAGGGAAGTCTCAGGAGCTCTACTCACAGCTCCTTAGGTTCTTTGCTCAAAATTACCCCAGACCAACTGAAAGCCTGAAGGCACGAATGTGGAGCACACCGAGCTCAGCACTTCTGGTAGCAATAGTGTCTTGCTGAAGAAATCTGGTAGGAGCTCATGCACTCAGGGCAAGAGGGCATGTCAGGTCACAGATAAGCCTAAAAAAGGCCTGAACAACCCCTATTCTTAATGATATATTAGAAAATCAGAGTGAATTTGCATGATTGATAGGAAGCAAACCTTTTCAGGCACTACATGAAAAGAATTAAGTGTGACTATGACGTTTTTCCACAGGATTTAGGACAAAACCAAGTATTCCATTAAAGCCACAGATGAATCAGTACAAAAATATACCACAACAGTCAGCGTTAAACTGTTGCAGCATATTAGTCAACTCATAAGCATATATATTTCCCAACCTGGAGAGATTTTCACAGGGAGATCTGCAAAATCATAATCAAGACCTTGACCAACACTCATAGGCAGCTATGCACAGTTATGCTCCACTGATGACACTGTGAGTTTCTCTGGTATCCTCAGCGGAGCCTGAGCTTCACTGCTCCTTCACTTCCCGTGACTCTTGAAAATGCACGGTCTAGTCTTTTGCAATGTACCAATGCTAGTCTGTGCCTGACACAGAATGACCCTTAAACTACTGTATTTCTGCTGAACATAAGAACATAAGAATAACCTCTGTGAATTTTCAGCAAAGATTAAACAAAAATTTCAGATCAAAGGGAAATTAATTACTGAGACACTGTTCTACATAAACAATGACTCTACTGCTGCTAGATTGGAAATCAGAAATCACTCCTCAATATTCACTTCATTTCAAGTAGGAAACTTTTTCTTTATACCAAAATGATGCAAGAGTAATTTGTTTTTTAATAAAACCTGGCACTGAGTTTCCATTTTGAAGCCTGACCTGGCTCCTAAAAAAAATCCACAATAAAATTTCTATCTACACTTCAGAGGCAAAGGAAAGCCAGCTTTGTTTTTGAAAATACAAAGTGGTCTTACACACACTGTAAAAGCAAATTTGCTAGCCAAAATTCTAATATAAAGATGGAATAACAAAATGAATGTAAACTATCCCGTCTTCTGCCCTAAAGACAAAATAGAGCATAGCTCCCTTACAGACCTGATTAGCAAAATCTTTGTGACAAATGACAACAGTTAATTGTTTGAATTGTACTTGAGCCAGTATGATTTTATTTAGCAAAGGCTCTAAGAAAGCATTATATTAACTTCATGTTACTGTGGAAAGTTGAAAATAAACAGAGGTGTAGGGTTTTCTTTTCTTTTCTTTTCTTACAGGAATTTTTCAGAAAAAAAGTACAAAATGTAACCTAAAAAGATGGAAACGTGACATTTTTATTATTCTCTGCTTAGTATGCTTACTATTTTAGTTTAGTTTAGGAGCATCAATAAAATATATAAAATAGGAACAGCTACTGACTCAGGTTTCTTTCAATGAACGGCATAAGCTGCAACTTTTCTGACCCTGGAATGCATATGAGCTAGTTAATGATCTGATCCAGTGTTCCAAATAACGTCTCAGGCTGTTGTATTAACTAGTAAGCACTGGATGTCACTGTGTCTTTACAAATGCAGCTAAAATGGACTTGATGTATCGAGGAAACAAAAGCATATCAGTTGCAGATAATACCAACTATTACTGTGTCTTTTAATGGAACTGTCACGGTGCTTATTCGCCCGTGTTTACAAACCTCTTAAAAAACCTCAAGTTCCATATACCGAACAGCCATCGATCAGAAAAAACAGCAACCAGCTAAGAGGTAGCCCTAGGAAAAAGCGGGAATCCTTCATTTGCTTTGTATGCAATCTGTAGTTGTGATTGCTGGCACTACCATGGAGGTATTAATTTTATATTTCTTTGTTTGCGATGTGTTGGCCAAAAAAAAAAAGACTACCATACAGTCTTTGCAAGTATTGTCTTACTAAAGCCTCATACTTCATTGCAGTTAGAAGACATTCTCCTTCAGCATGGAATTCAGGATGTAAGCAACATGTGCTCCCGAAGGAAATTCTTTCTTCAGTGAACATTTTAAAAAAATCGATTGTGGAACAGAACAGCTCAAAACTCTGGTTTCCAACACTCTCTGTTTTACCGATGGCTTTCACTCTGACCAGGGAAGCAGAGGCCAGGATGACTTTTAGGCTCTGGACAGACCATTTGTACATATTACACCCCTCAAATCTCCTCCAACTATAGGTTTTACAAGGCAGAGCATAGCTGTCAGTGAGGGTTACCATGCTCTGCTCCCAGGAAAAAAAAAGTTACAAAAAAAAAGAATTTAAATAAACAAATAAAAATAAAAACAAGCAAACAAAGAAAACGAAAGAAAAAATAACAAGCAAGGCTTGCACAAGACTCACATAACAAGAGAACCTGGGACCCTGGCAGTTTCACAAGCAGTGGTAGTGACAGTGTCCCACGGGCGTAAGCCAGTGAAAGTTGGAGGCGATTAACTTCCGCAGGGTGTAGCGCAAGTCAGACCAGCTGAGTGCAGGGGAGCGTGAGCAGGAATCAGCAAACAGGGGTTGGTTCCCTCTCAAACAGAGAGTCATGGTGATAACGCGGCCGAGAGCCACAATGAGGAGAAAGGAAGTGGGAACTCAGACAGAGCTCCTGCCCAGTCATGCAGCCGCACAGGTCTCCGGTTGTGGCGAGTGCCTGAGCCTGGCACTTGAGCTAGATGAAGTTGGAAATGCCTCCTGTGTACGGTGTGACCAAATGGATGACCTGCTCAGGCAGGTGGTAGAATTGAAAGAAGTGGTAGGAAGATTGAGAATAACCAGAGACTGTGAAACTGAAATAGACTGGTGGAGCCACACCCTTAGGCCAAGGCACCAGGAAGAAGCCTTCCAAGTAGTGGAGGACCCCCTCTCCTCCTGTCCCCAGCCAGGAAGAGCAGACAAGGAGGACCGGGGAGGGGAGGCTTGGAGACAGGTCCCAGCTCAGAGGGGAAGGAGAATCCTCCCCCCACGTCCCCCTCCTCCACCATTAGCCCTCACTTGATGGCTACAGGCCCCTTGAATTTGAGGCGCCTTCCGATGAGGATATCATGGAACCATTGGTCTCTGTGCGGCACAAAAAACAGAGCAGGCGTGTTCTCTGAAGAAGTGCTCTGCCTGCAGTGCCCTTGCAGAACAAATGGGGAGCTCTGCAAGGAGGAGAAGATCCCCTCCTCTCTTGCCACCAGGTAAAAGGAGAGGACCCAAGAGAGAAGGAGAAATTGAGACAGGTCCCTGCTCAGTGATACAGGCCAGTCCTACCCCAGCCTCCCCCAGCTTCCCAGTTACCCTTGCACAGTAGGGGTGGGGCTCTAGAAGCTGAGCAACAAACAAATTACAATAAGGATGAAGGTCCATCAGGGGAGTCACACGAGGCAAGTCGGTGGAAGCAGGTTTCTGCTTGGGGTTGCAGGCATACCCCTTCCCTTCCTACACCCTCGCCTCAAATATGCTTGCAGAATAGGTATGAGGTTCTGGAGGTAGAAGGCAATGAAGATGGTGACAGGGATTCATCCAGTGAG
>JAAGNO010020567.1:0-11870 GCA_033439905.1 Ceryle rudis | reverse complement strand
CCTCTCTGGGCAGCCTGGCACAGCCTCTGACACCCTCACAACAAAGAACTTGCTCCTCCTGCTCAGGTGGAACCTCCCGGGGTCCAGTTGGTGCCCCTTGTCCTGTCCCTGGGCACTACTGACCAGAGTCTGGCCCCATCCTCTTGCCCCCCCCAAAGGGGCCCTTTAGCTCTTGCTCAGCATTGCTCAGCTCCCCTCTCAGGCTGCTCTTCTGCAGGGCTCTCAGCCTTTCTGGGGCACAGAGATGCTCCAGTCCCCTCAGCAGCTCTGTAGCCCTGTACACCACAGTAAGAAACAGATCTGCTCTTAAATTTGTCTCTAGTAGAGACTGCTGTGAGTTCAACCTGCTTTAAATGGCCTCCAGCCTTGGTTGAACAACTGCAGCAGAGCTCAGAGCAAGTAAAGCACATAAGCCAGTAGAAGATCTGCTCTCAAGTCTCTGTCAGCATTGCTTCTGCTAATGGACACCTCAAACCAGACCTTAGTGCCCCTCCTGGGAACACCATGTTCCAGATCCCTGCCCAGATAAAACAGGAGCAGTTTGCTCACTTGCTTGACCTTTTAAAAATCAGAGCCAAAGAAGGACCTCCAACTATTCAGTTAAAGGGGTGTTTGTGATTTATTTTTTTTTTAGTAGTTTAGTCTCTGCAACCTCCCTGAATCAAAAGCAATGAGGAGCTGCATTTATGCCAAGCTGTAGCCTTTCAAAATAGAGACAGACGAAATCAACTTGGTGATTTAAGAACAATAAACTACTTGAATGCAATTCCCCCTTCCTGGGAACGTGCTATAGACAACAGACACATGCATTATGTCTCCAGCTAGCCTTTGTCGGGCTTGAAAGGAACTAATGGGAATTAAAACCACTGAGCATCTCTGCAGCAGAAAGAGTCAAGCAGCTGTCAGCTCCCCAGCAAGCTCAATGGAATAGTTCAAAAGATGCTGCACAGACACAACTGCAGCTGCAGGACTCTTGTTGAGCATGCGGTAGAGAAGCGTTACGCACACGGGTACCTTACCCTGGAAGTTGGAGTTGGTCCCTGGGTGGTTTTCCAGGATATACTTCTTCAGCGCTGTGGTGGAGCAGGTCTTCGGTTCGTTCATGGCCGCAATAGCAGACAGGATGGCGTCTTCCATCAGAGTCCCACCCAGCAGGGGCTTCTCCCCTGATTTCTTCAGCTATTTTCCAAGGAGGAAGAGAAAAGCATCAAGACAAAATTCTCCCAAACCAGGTCAGGACAAGCTCCTCTGCACCAGGTGGGTCGGCGCTCCTGCATTAGCACAGATATGTTTTATATTAAAACACTGCACAGGGAACGCTGCTCCCCCAGCTTTAACTGGGAGAACAGGCCTATTCATCAACTGGCCTGGAGGGCTTTTTAGCAGTAACACATTGTCCTAGTCCCCAAACACACCGCAAGGATGTGCCAATCTAAGGGCCTGTCACTCAGGGAAGGAAATAAATCAGATCTTCCTGCATCCCACAGACCAAATGTACCCAAGAGTGCAGACACGAGGAAGAGACGTTGCAGACATCTGGGGTACCTACTGCACTTGCAATTAGTGCTGGGAAGGAAAGCTTACCCCACCATCTCCCCTACTGTGCTAGTGAGTCAGAGCTGAAGCAGCCTGTGGAGCACGCTAAGCAAGGAAGGGTCTGCTCCAGAAATGTAGACCAAGAGGAGAATGAGAGTCCTAATGCTTCAGGGATTGACAAGTCCTGAATAGGACAGACTGCTAAAGAAAGGTGGTGCCAGTAAATCTGGGGTGGAGGGCGTGTTAACCTAGATCTGAGGGTTGTGGTCAGTACAGTCAAAAACAAGATGAACTCCGGCTCTGACCTGGAATGTCCCAGACGCTCCTTTCCCTGTGATCTGCTCTAACTGGCCCTTCTCTACAGCTCTCTGCAGGGCATTCTTCAGCAGCTGGGGTCTGAAACACAGGAGCATAAAGCTTTACTGACGCACACTGACAGCTTGAAAAACAAACAGAGGAACAAAGCTTTATACAGAGGGTGAGCAGAGCGGTACTTAGAGCGGTATCTGCCTACATACAGACATTTTAAATGGAGACCTGTCAGCAAGCGCTGATTACATGAGAACAATGTACGTTAGCGGAAATTCAACTGCAACGCTTTCTCGGTGTCGCTGCGTCTCCAGACAAGCTCCACTCGGAAGGATTTACTCATTTTGAAAAGCACGTTTGGACTCGGTGGGCAATGAGTCAGCTCGCAGACAAACAAACAAGGGACAGGGTATGAGCCCCTGTGAAAGGTGATGCACAGGATTTTCTTATATTTGCTTCCTCCCCTAGCCTTGATCCGCTCCATACGGGCAAAGGTAACGATTCCTGTAAGCCAAAGCATCCCGAGCCATGTGGGACACGATGCCAAGGAGAGCCCTTCACATCCACGCAGCTAAAGGGATCTGGTTTTTAGGGCAGCAGCGCGTAAAGCGAAGCTGTTGTCGGTGTCAGGAACAAAGATGGGGTGTGGAGAGATGCAGAAAAAGGCACAGCTTTTCCTCAAGCTCTCCAGCAGGCTCTGCAGAGCAGAGCACCACCTGCCTGCTGCCTGCTGCAATACTGGATTAAACCACCGTGAAGCCAGGCAAAGCCAGAGGAAGGCTGAGTTTCACTGCTCCTCTGCTGGCACAAGTGAACACCTGCACCTACCTTATGTCTACTTTGAGTTTGGGGTAATACTGAGACACATATTTCTTGATCAGGCTGTAAGAAGCTTCTTTCGGCTCACAAAGGCGGGTGAAAGCCAGCGGCAGGACATCTTCCAGCTTGACTTGTTGCTCTGTGGCCGAAGCAGAAGTGCTTTTCTGAAATGAACGTACATTTATACGTCAGTGGGACCTAAAACTCTGGGTTTTCTGAACCAGAAATGCACAGGTGGGGAGAAGGGCTCCTGACACCGGCCACAGATCTGGAAAATCAAGTTTTGTAAGACAGCTCTTGAAATTAACACTTTAAAACATTTAGCAGTCGAAGTAAAATGGAGCAAGTTTGGCTGGAATTTTCACAGGAGTCTTAGGAAAGATTTACAAATAAGTTGCTGAGTATTTAACAACATCTGTATTTTCAATGATTTCCTTCCTCTTTCTATAGACATTTTCCCCTGCCTTTCAATGTGACTGGTGAAAACAATACATGCTGACATGCAACTTAAAAAACATTAAATACAGGTCAAATCTTCCCCAAAAAAGAACAAGTAAACAGGAGCGTGCCTTTTGTTTGCGTTGGTTTTTTATTTGCTTTGGTTTTGGTTTTGTTTTGTTTGTTTTTTTCAGATAACCTAATGAAATCTTGCTTGAAGCCAACACTCCCTTCTGAATTTCCCTCCATCCCTTTGTTACTATGAGGAGGAGTTGAAAAAACAGCGGTCTGATCTTTATAGAGAAAAAAGACTGGGGAAATGTGCTGAAGTTTAATGATTTTGATGCTGAAAAGCACCTTTGCAAACACCAAATGGGTGAGGTTGCTGCTCCCCTGGAAAACAAAGGCAAGCTATTGGCTTTGCTGTGACACAGAGGAAGTCAGGCAGGACAAAGACACTGATACGCTGCGGACAAGAAGAGTGATGCATTTGCATTTATCAGGGGTCTTGCCCAAACTTCTCATGGAGCCAGTGAGTTCTGTTTAAAAAGAAGCTACACTGCCATTAGTTTCCTTCAGTGCCTCAGTACCAAGTGTGTCACCACTTCCCTCAGTTTAAGGCTTTTGGTCTGCCCGGTATCCAGGAGGTAAGCACCAAGGTGTTATGATCCATTCTGGGTTCACCCACCCCGATCATGAGGGGATGGGCAATGTCAGCTGAGCATTTTGTAACTGCTGTGTTAGAAACATGCTTCATACACCCGGTGCAGCGGGGAGAGGAGAGCGGGGGTGCTGGGACCACAACTAATTGTGAGGCTCAAAAAACCCACATCACATGTTACTACCTCAGAACGATACACACCCAACATGAGCAGCTTTCTCCCAGAAGCCTTGGGACATTTTCTTCTTCCTCCCTCTGCCCTCACAGCTGATGGAAACATGTTCATCTGACAGCCCTGAAGACTGAACTCTGGATTTATCCACGTGACAGACACAACAGAAAGAGCAGTAGCATAAAGCTCTCTCACAATCTCTCTCTATCAGGTAAAGACAGAAGAGGAGCCTCATGGTTATTCGGTTTTCTGCCTCTGAAGCAAATCTATGAGAGGTTTAACGTTCACATTTTAGAACTAAGATGTTGATTATTCTACTTGTTTTTTATTTCTCACACCAGCTTTCCGATTCTGATTTCAGTGGAACGGGTGCTTTAATTACTGTACTTGGGGAGGGAAAGTACAGCAAGGAGGAGAACACTGTTTGGGTTGGGGTTAGGCTGCATTTCATAAGATACACATGTTTCAGCACAAGGTTTTTCACATTATTATTCAAAATGATTCATCTTACCTTCCTGTCTCTGGCTTTTGGAACAGCTTTTCCTGCATTAGACACCACCACAAAGCTTCCAGAAGCTCCCTTTCCTTTCACCTAGTTTGAAAGAAAGTCCATTTCAGTCTTTAGCAAAGTAATTCAGAATAACAACCACCTCAAAGAGACTAACTGATGTCATCACACGGATTTTGAATACGCTGTGATAGGCTGTTGTGTCAGGGGCCTGACTTGAACCCACTGACGCAGCACTAAGATCAGAAACCACAGTCAGACATTAATAACAGCCTGCTGTCCTGACTAGGACACCCTAACAGATATCATGGGCATAAACTGCAGTGCTAGAAGAAACACAGAATGGTTTAGGTTGGAAGAGACCTTTAAGATCATTGAGTCCAACCGTTAACCCAGCACTGCCCAATCCACTGCATGCTGCTGCAGAAGCAACGCCGTCAGACCCAGTTTGAAGCCATGTGCTGCTGCAACTCTGGGCGACACAACACCAAGAAACGGTCAGAAATTGCACGACAGGCAACCACGCAAAGTATCTGATTGACAGAACTAGCTGATTGTCAGTGTCTAACAAAGTGGAGACAGAGGTTGATTAACCTGCATGAGGGAGAGAGAAGATGACCACCCCAGGGACCTGCTAATGGAGTTTAAGAAACTCCTACACAGTTAATACCACTTCCAGTGCTGCTCTGTGAAGCAACTCTTACCTGCCTAATGATTCCCCTCTCCAGCTCCCTTTTCAGGGCCTGCTTTAGCAGATAACCTCTCCTCTCAAGCTCCAGGGAAGGGTATTTGTGGATGATGTATTTACGTATCGCAACGACTGAGGCACCACTCTTCTGAAAGCACGCCTAAAACAGAAGCAAACAGTGAGTAGAAACTACCTGTGCTGCAATTATCTTGCTGTGGGACTGGAAAAGCAGAGGTTGAAGTGATGCCCACAGGCCAGCACAAGGGCACGGGATGCCAGGATTGGCCTTTTTCCCCATGACAACCTAAGAGTATAAAATCCGACTAACAAAACACTTCACTTTCCCATTCAGAGTAATCATTAAGTCAGAATGAGTTGCCAATTCATGTTTTTTAAGAAGATGAAGGACTGTCATTAGTAAATTAGTAAAAAACCTAAGCTGAAGTTCCTATCTGGAAAGGCCATCTTGCAGGTAAGGCTGGTG
This sequence comes from Ceryle rudis, assembly GCA_033439905.1. Taxonomy (NCBI): domain Eukaryota; kingdom Metazoa; phylum Chordata; class Aves; order Coraciiformes; family Cerylidae; genus Ceryle; species Ceryle rudis. The sequence continues at coordinate 6,255 of JAAGNO010020567.1, read as the reverse complement.
GAGTCCTGGTCTCCTGTGAAGGCAACGTGCGTGGACCAAGCCTCAAGGGGAGAACAGCAGCTCAACTACAACAGCACAGGTCTCTTCTTACAACCACGAGAGATACAGTAAACGAAGAGCGACACCACTTTGGAATGCTGGTTTACAGTATTTCCAGCTGTCCTGAACTAGAATAAAGTGAGGCTGAAAAAAGTGTGTATCAAATCAATGGCTTAATCAAGGTAAATCAAGTTAAATACGGCTAGGAGACACACCAAATTAAATGACGACGGCAATCAAGCCTGGTATGTCATCCTAGCTGTTCCTAATAATGTTCATTAGGGAGGGAAACAAATTCTAAATAAAGAAATGAGCCACAGGGCCCCTCCTCATCATCACAGACTCACAGTTGAGCTCCATAGGCTTCCAGGCAGAAGCACATGCATCTTACACCATAAGGATCCTGTTAACAGCGCTATCACCCGAACCAGCAGCAAGCTGAAACTGGGGATTTTTAGGCATTCAAATTATTCTGCTTTGTAAGAGATGAAGAAAAGAAACATTTGTCTTCTGCTTACCCTGATGGCCTCAGTTAAAATCGCATCCATTTTGGGACGGGAGGTGGCAGCCATCTGAGTCTGCTTCTGCGCTCTGGCTAGCTGGCTAGCAGAAAGAGTAGCCCACGCAGGAATGGTCTTTTTCACCTTCTTTTCCTTTTCCTTAGACTGATCCTTCTCGCTTAGGAAAAATACAAAGCAATAGTAAGACGAGAGACACTGTAAAACAAGGCAACAAGCAGAACAACAACTGAATAAAGCCCGGGACATCTGACCCTGACAATAACTTAAAGAACATTTTGATGTTTTTATTAGAAAAAAGAGATTGTACCTTGACAGTCAGTCGCACTGATGCTCTAGAACAGCAGCGACACTCGATTGGTAGCTTCTCGCTGAGAACTATGAGCACCTTTTTAAGGGACCCATCCCATTTTCCCCATAGAATCATTTGGAAAAGAGCTTCAAGATCATCAAGTCCAACTGAGTCTGTTTTCCCCATCTTTCCCACCATCTTTTCTACCTCTTTCTTCAGGATCCTGCCCAAACCCCTGCATTCAGCACTAAGCAAGCCTTACTCCTTTTTGGTTTCTTCTGAGGACTTTGTTTCCCCCTTCACTTCGTTCTCAGGTTCCTTTGGCTGTTCTGCTTCGCTGGGTGCAGGAGGCAGGGTTTCATTCTCTTGTTCTTCTCCAACAGAGGCAGACTCCTCAGAGGTGATTTCTGCATCTAAAAGATGTGAAAACGCCTCAAGTTACTGCCTAAAACTAGCCCCTATTCTTCCGGAAGGCAGACGAAAACCAAACCAAACCAAACCCAAAATGCTTAAGAACACACCCCAGCATTTTCCACCAGACAATTTCAAATAATCTGTTTAGAGAACGTAACTTAAGAGATGAACAAAACTCCCGAAAAGAGCTTCAATAAAGTGCAATCAGCCATCAAATGCCAGAATAACTTCATGTGGCATTTTCACAATGAACTGATTCCCCCAGTTTTCAATCCTGAACTCCAGAAGTTACTGCTGCAATCATCCCTCATCAGAGAGGCCTGGGTGGGGAAGGGAGGAGGAAATCAGTACCCTGAAGCAGTAAGATTTTCCCCTAAGTTGATCTTTTATGTGCTTTTAATGCAGAAAGGTGCAAAAACATACAGCACTATGAGAAATTTGGATAAAAAAGTACAAGCAGCCTTGTTTACAACCAACCCATCTTCAAATGCCACTGTTTCTGCACCACGTACTGTGGCACCTGAAGGATTTTAACTGTTCAGTCACATTTTTTTTCCAGGCTTGGCAAACCTTTAGATCACACGTGCATTGGTAAAAACACTCGGCTATCAGCAGGATCAAACCCAGTCAGAAATCAACTTCCTAAGAAACTAAGTTCAGTCTATTATATATATAAGCTGAGAACAGCGTAGAGACTGGGCTGCCTGCTAGGTACCACATCAAGTGTCTTTACCCACAAAGAGCTGTACACACCACAGATGTGTTCTGTTTCTGGGAAGGAGCTTAAGAACTCCTGTCATGTTCCTGTGCAGAGTTTACCCATGGAAGAATCACGCATTTAATAGATACAGCGTATTAACAGTTAGCTTTGTATGTGGTTTATTTCTTTGTGACAGCAAAGATGACAAAGTCAGTGAAACTAACCCAATATGATACTGAAATGACACATTCTGAGAAACTGAGGTGAAGCTGCTAGGACCAGACATGTTAACGTTGGACTAGATTTTATGATGAGTTGTGGTAAAAATCTTTTTGTTCAGGAAAAGAAAGAAAAAGATTAAATATTTTGGTGTTTTTTCACTCATTAACCACCTTTCGATCTCAAGTCACCTTCCTGACGCTACTGAAACTTCACAATTTCTATCTTTATTCTAAAGAATGCACAAGCTTAAAGGGGACTACATTTAGTTCTGGTTTCCTGTCTGGAGCATCAGGCTTTGCCGTGGGGCGCGGGGGACAAAACCAATGGGTTCAGGCTGAAAAGAGTGGCTGCAAAATACAACTTCTCAATAATCCAGGAAGAATGTGTGAACGAAAGCAAAAGATTGGTAATATTTTAATCACGGCCGTAAGGTCTTTTCGGGAATTTCAGAAGACAAGTTTTTGTTTGGATAGGGGTTGTAGAACTATTACCGTACCGGCTTTGACCTCTTCCCCTTCAGCAGGTTTGCTTTTGGGAGGAGTTTCCCGGGAAGAGGTATTCACCGAGCGACGGATCGGCATCGTGTCGTCCTCGACTTTCTATGAAAAGCATTCAAAGGTCAGTACGGATACTGGAAAGAACCAGAAAGTTTTTGAAACAGGATTAAAGTAAATCAAAGCAGCACATGTAGAAATATTCCAGTTACATTTGGATTTTTCAGAATTTTAAAAGACAGTAACCCTCAAACCAGCTTCTTTGAAGCATACTAGGAGAGGATAGTTTCACATTTTACAGTTATAAAAGGAATCATTTCTTTTCAATTCCAAATTAAGCGGGATAAGCATTTGAGGATTTGTACAAATCCAGCATCTCGGGGAAAGCAGGGAAGGGGAAGGAGAGTGCTGTCAGGGTTTATTAGATTCCCAAACGAGTTTCCTACAAGCAGGGGAGGAAGAAGTACCAAGTAACCTTCAGCAGGACTGGAAGTCAAGGACTGATCCAGGGCAAGCTTGGAGAATGGGCCAACCCCTACCTCACATAACTTGTCCGTGTGGATCAGCTGAGCTCCCGTTAAGAGTGGAAGCGCCTTATGATGCACGGGTTCAGCTTCAGACAGATCAGTTGCCATTTAAATTAATGTCTAGCCCCAAGTGCAGGTAATACTGTGGAGCCCCAGGTTTTAACCCCAAGGACTTTTTCCTAATGGTTTTCACAGTGCAGTGAGGAGTCAACCTAAAGTACAGAAAAGATGTGGTGTGAAAATTAACAAAAACAAAAACATCTACGTCCATGTATCTAACAAACTAAAGATTAAAAAGAAAAGAAGGATAAATGACTTACAGCTTATGACTAACAAAACTGACAATCAACACTTGCATTCAACAAAGATGCTAAAACACATATGCAAACTCGAGTGCTATGGATGTGGCAGAAATGGTAAAGGTGGAAGCCAGACCTGCAGCCGGCTCCGTTAAAACACATCTGAAAGAATAAAAAGGCTCTTTAAATGAACAGAAAGCGTTAACGAAAAGCAGACGTTGCACTGTGCCTCGAGTAGGGTGTTGGGGAAACTAGTCAGTCATTGAGTTTGGGTAAAAGCAGGAGCCAACACGTTGATCCAGCTTCTGTCAGCCTAAGGAATTAAACCGTTATATCTGTTAGGCAGCAAATACACACGCTGGGGACCCAAACCATGCCCCTCCCAAACTAACCCCATGCGATTCAGAGAAACGAAGGAGTCCTTGAAAAAGAAAATAACCATCAAAAGCAGCAGGATCTATACCTTCTACAAAAAAAAAAAAAAATCAAGCTTCACAAAACTCTCCTCCAAACACATGCAGCATCACAGGTATCGAATGGGTTACAGCCTTCATGACATCTGTACTACCCTCACACTTCCACAGCCTTTCTTACCTGTTGTCCATTTGCCTGCATCAGCCCCTCCTCCTAAGGAGAGGTGCTCCTCTATTTGCATTGCAAAACAGAAGCTTGACTGGCTCATTCACTCCTCTTCTCAGCAAAGTCTCACCTCTAGCAAACCAGGGCTGGATCCATTCTTCCCTGTTCCATCCACGGATCAAGCTCCAGGCTGCCCTCTTCCCTCCCTTACAGAGACACAGCCAAACGCTCCCGATCTCTACCAATTCTGGCTGTTTTCTTTTGTTCCGGTGAGAAGGCAGCCACTTACCATAGATTTTCCCTTCTAATGGGTATATCCCCAGCCTGAGAGGCTACCTTTCAAACGGAGACCAAGCATCGCTCCTGGCACTGCTCTCAAGATGACTTTCACCACAGTTTCAGCACTGTGCACTGCATTTGCCACTGGAGGGGTGGATGCTCCATACCACATCAATACTGCCTTAACGTGCTGCATTCTTGCCCCAAAATACTCTTGCCTCTTAGTACTCAGCAGCAGGGACTCCTCATTTCACTACCTCAGTTATTTTCCCAGGCAAACCCAAACCCAGCTCATCCCCACAGAGCACTGTTATTAAACCTTCAAAGTGTGTAAGTGGTTTCCATTCCGAAACTGGCGGGAGAAAGAAGAGCCAAGGGGAACGCGTGTGAAGATACGATAGTTCCCAAGGACTGGTGATGCAAGAGGCTAAGTTGTCATACCTACAAGATCCCCTCCCCAAATAATAAATGGGTAAATTAATAAGCTGAAGCCACTGCTGCTGGGTGCAGTGTCCCATCAGGTGCACACACCTACAGCACAACAGACCAAAAGACTTTCATTTCAGGAGAAATAAACATCACTGGGCAGCTGTTCCACGGGACACGCTCTAAAAGACAGTTGTCCAGCTGGCCGTCTTCAAAACATCGCGCTTCTGACAAGGCAAGGCAGCCAGTCCGCTCCTGCCGCGCCTACGACTGCTGAACACTCACCCTGAGAAACGACACTGAACGAGTCCTGTCTCTGCACCAGTAAAAGCCAACGGGTGTAACAGCACCGGATGTTTTCTTCCGAGACAAACCAGAAAAAAACCTCCCCAAAACACACTTTGTGCCAAAACTGAAAGAAATGAGATGAATGAAGCTTTCTCGTGAGATTTCAGGATGGGAAAAAAATACTAATGGCCAATTAGAACATAGAACTACAACACAGTGTTTTGGTGGCCAGTTTTTTTTGGACCTTAACCCTAATCCTACCCTTCCTCCCTCAAGCATGGAAGGTGAAGGGGAATAATTAAAAATTCCACTAGGTTTCAGCTCAGTATCAAATGTTTCTCTAGCAAGCAGAGCTTGATGCGCTCTAAAAAAACCTGTCAGCATTTTGAAGTGAGTCCTAAACTAACCAATTACAGATCATTCCTCTGGGAAATCAGCTGGGGGCTACCAAAGATGCTTTTCCTGGGATTACAAACACACCCAACACAAGCATGCAGTGGGGCTGACCTGGTCCAGGGGTTTATTTATCCTTAAACTGTGGGACCTGCACATCACACACAGGAAAACGTAGCACACCCACGTTTGAGATCCCCAAGTTCTAACAAAAGCTTTTATTTAGATCATGGTAGAAACTACTCAGATCTTCTTGCTCTCAGATGTGAATCTTAACACAGCAGAAGTCATAACTTTAGTGCCTACGATACATGCAAAGAAGCCATCAGCCAGTGGAAATTCAGAGTGGCCCAAACAGGAGCTTCTTGATTCGCTCTGCATTCCCATGGGTGGATCATCTCCTCCTCAAGAGGCCTCAGGAATCAAAGGGGCAGGAAGATAATCTCCTGTTGACTTCAAAGTGGGGGGCAAAATCACAAGCACCACCTTGTGAAAGCATCCCAGCTCAAGGACTGCTCCTGCTCAGCCTATTGCTTTCCACAGAGGGATCAAAAGCAGTTTTCTGGACTGGGTGTAGTATGTCACAGAATCCCAGCACAGTGAGGGTTGGGAGGGACCTCTGGGGATGATCTGGTGCCACCCCCCTGCTCCATCCAGCAGAGGCACTCGGAGCAGGGGGCCCTGAAGCAGCTTCAGAGCCCCTGCTGGACTCTCTCCAGTAGTTCCCTGTCCCTCTTGAACTGGGGACCCCAGAACGGGACCCCAATACTCCAGAGCGGGCCCCA
>JAAGNO010020565.1:0-30068 GCA_033439905.1 Ceryle rudis | reverse complement strand
GACCTTATTGTGGCCTTCCAGTACCTTAAGGGGGCCTACAAGAAAGCTGGGGAGGGACTTTTTAGGCTGTTGGGCAGCGACAGGACTAGAGGGAATGAATTAAAACTAGAGAGAGGTTGATTCAGGTCAGACATGAGGAAGAATTTCTTCACCATGAGGATGCTCAGATGCTGGAACAGGTTGCCCCAGGAGGTGGTGGAAGCCCCATACTTGGAGGTTTTTAAGACCAGGCTGGACACGGCTCTGAGCAACTTGATCTAGTGGGAGGTGTCCCTGCCCTTGTCAGGGGGGTTGGAACTAGATGATCTTTAAGGTCCCTTCCAACCCTGACAGTTCTATGATTCTATGAAAAGACATACCCAGCACCACTGTGAACTGTTCCAGTCAGCCTTAATCAATAAAGTTGAAGAAAGAATATGCTTATTTGCAGAAGACAAAGGCAGCCAGAAGAAACTCAAAATAAACCAAGATTATCATTAAATCGCCTGAAAAAGAAGCCCCTGTGAAACACAGTAAGGGACAAATCCAAGGTTGAAGATTTAGACGGTGCAAACACAAGATGAAGACACTGGTGGAGCAGTGGCTCTTTAAGGATGAATTCTCCCAGGGAAGTATCAACAGCTGAGTATAATGTGTTTCCATATCTTGCAAAAATATATTTACAGAGTAACATCCTGAAAAACACTTGAAATCATCCTTCCCACCTGCTTTATGTGGATAAGGTCTTAGCTGGGTTCACTAGACCAGGGTTCAGTCCTGTTTTTCAGTAATACAGGCACCAACTGAATAGAGACAGCAACAGCAAGCAGAATGGTTTGAGCTTTAGAAACAGAATAGGAGGAGAATCCACTGAATAAGAATAGCTAAGCCTTGGGGGGGGAAGCTTATTTCCTAAGGTCCTTTCTGCACCTCTTCATCTTTTTTTAAAAAAAGAAAGGCTCACAATATGTATTTGGGATGGTTTTAAAAGGCTGAAAGTGATAGGCAGAGAAAGGAATAAAGAGGAAATAAGCAGATTTAGGGGTGTGGGAGAGGAGAACACAGTGAGCAAACCAGATTAGGGAAATTAAGAAGGATTCTGATTCAAGGAGACTGTCACCTGTCAATAAACTATTCCTATTTAAAACCAGGAATGTTTCCTTATTAACTCCTTTCCTAACAGCTGAAGTTATAATAATAAACACAGATGAGGTCTTCAACCTCCGGCTGTCAAAATATATTGTGAAATAAGCCTGTTTATTCCTTAATAACACGCCCACTGCTTTAGAGTTTATTGCTTTCAGAATTAAAACCACACATCCAAACACATCTTAACATATGTTTTTTCTTTCTCAAGTATATTCTGAAAGTTCAGATAATTTTTCCAGGCGAAGAAAATGGAAATGTGGAATAAATGTAGCTGCTCCCTCTTTCTTTTCATAGGCAAGGAAGGAGTCAGGAAGCTGACATATACACCTGGGTGGTTTTTGTTTCTATCTTTCAAACACACAAAGCCTTCGACTCACTTCAAAAATTAGCAGTTGAGCATCTAAGCATTAGGACTCTGCATGTCTAGTGAGGAAAAATACTTGAGCAGATATGAAAAAGAAACTGGCTTACTACTACAAGCGAATGTTTCACGCTGAGGTAAAGTGAGAAATGACAAGTGAATTTTGTCCAATTTGCTGTCTCTGAGAAGGGCAACATCAACCCTGGGGAACCCTTCACAAAAACCAAAGACCATAAAAACAAAATTTGTGTTTACATTTGAAGTAGCAACATAAAAAATTTATTACCTGCATTTCACAAGACCTTAAATGCAGAGACATCGCAAACTAATAGGAGCACAGTTTTCCTTATGCTGGCTACAAGATCTGCCCTTGCTTTTCAAGTGTCGTGCTATTTAACTTCAATTATTTTTTCTTTCTTTTCAGAGGTTTTGCATTCAGTATTCAGAAATGACACAATGTACAGCTGACCAACTTCAGATAATGCTCCTGGACAGGTGGACTCAGTATTTTAAAGGCTACATTCTGAACCCCTTAGAAAACATCCAGATTCCAAAGTACACATGACTGCTAGGATGACTGGAGTAATCACTCAAGATTCTTCCACAGTAGTTTATGAATGGTTCTAATAATATTTCCTTCAGTTAACTTAATAATCATGTGTTTGCAGATGGATGAAAAAATCGAATTTGTTTAGATGTACTGTTTTCAACTTGTTCAGTGTTCTCTTTGTAGTAATAAAAGCTTGCCCTACATTAATTCAGGCAAACAAAACATAATTTTCTACTAGACCATGTTACGAGTGTGAGAAAATAAACAGAAAACATGTCATTACATACTGAAAAGCCAAATAAAAGGTGTATTCAAATTGTCAGACTAGTCTTTAATTTTCACTTGAATAGCTGTATTGGAAAATTTGTATTTTGGTGTATTTTCTCTTTGTCATCTGCGAAGATCAAATACCCTCACAAAAATAACCTGGTTAATGTAATGAAATAATCGTATTTAATTAGAAGGATTCAACTGCACAGCAGCAGACTTACCTTGAAAGAGTCACATTTTGGGAACTGTCTAGGCTCAGCTCTGATTAATTAAATCGTAAAATTCAGCAAACCACAACAGCAAGTCTCTACTGTTAAATGTTTCGCTCACATTATTCTCCAATGAGCAACACTGAAAGCCTTCCCCTGAAAATCTCAGAGACTAGAGCACATCCATTTGGAAGCAGTTGCTTTTGTGCACAGTAAGGAGTTTCTTTGAGGAATGAACTATTTCACTTGAACTTCTTTATTCCAACTTTTTCTTAGCAAATCAACCCCCTACACAGACATTATTTCTAGTCATGGCTTTTAGTGTTTTGGAAGCCTGATGGCACAAGCAAAACCGACCTCCTTAATTTCTGCCTCATTTTGTGCTCTTAACTTTTTTCTCTAGTTCCAACACAACTGCCAACCATTCAAACAGTAAAAAAGCCCCAACATCCCTGCATTCAGTGCCCAGTATATTACAAATTTATCCATAGTGGTTTATGGTTTTCATGCTGGAATAGTCCAAGTGATGGATGAGAAACTTTTCAATCTCTCTGCATGAATAAAGCCCAAACCAAATGAGGACTGTAATCTGCTGGAGACTCTGGAGTCAGCAACAATAATAAATATACTGGTATCCAAATTAATTTCAGAGTTAGAAAGATGCTATATTCCCTCTGGGATCTGTGCATTCACATCTCCTATACTGGCAACAGCTGCTTAAAGAAGAGAGGAGGGGAAAAAAAAAACCCCACAAGGCAGAGGGATTGTCCTCAAAATCCAGCACTTTGCTTTTGTGAAAGAAACATTAATTTTACAGTCTGTAAGAAAGGATCTAATCACTGAAAATGTTTTGTTGTTTTTTTTTTTTATAAAATGATAGTAAGATTTTAGAGTGGTATAAATAATATTGTGTTGACAGTTACTGCAAGGGGATAATAGTGTTTTATAGCCACCTAAGCACCACAATCACCACATTATAAGCATCCATGACACAGACATTTAGCTCAAGTCAAAAATACACCCACAACATGGATGACAAAAGCACCAACCTTTATCTGTAAGCACAGAAGACAGAACAAGGAGGCCACACAAAAAAAATACAGAAGTGAATGGCATCTTGGACTTGTGCTTCTCTTGGGTAGCTTGTTGTAGAAAATTCCTGTCCAATATTGGGAGTCAGACACCCAGTGGGCAGGAAGTAAATGGATAAATTCATAATAGCCCAGCGAAGCTCCACATTTGAACTTTTCTACTTGCTTTTGTTTTTTTTTAAAAAAGAAAAACCTTCAAACCACTAACCAAAACCAAACCCTCAAAAGTTTGAAATACAAGCAAGGGGCACAAAACTGATAATATTTAAAAGCTTTGTATCTTCCTTTTGAAGATTCTTCTTGTAGCATTTAAAGCAAATTTTATCCCTGAATTTTTCCCATGAGGCTCAGTCACGACAATATTTTTTATTGGATAATAGAAAGCAATAGTTATAAGAAAGGGTTGGCAAAAGCAAAAAACCTCTTCATTAATACTTAAAAAGTAAGAAAGCTCATCTCCCATGCAAACTGGTCTTTAAGTTATGAGTATCTTCTTTAAGTTACCGATAATAATGAACAGGATATTTTGCTTATGAATAACAAGAGGCAGGACAACTTTACAGTTGACACTACTGGAAGAGCTCTGATAAGTGAATTCCATGAAAAATTAAGTCTCTCTAAACAGACTTCATTTAACACACCTATTTGTGTGTGACATTAAAGAACACAGATTTCTGAGCTTGTGCTCATTTCCTATCTCATCTTCAAGAGTGAGTCATGGCAAAGAAAACGCTCCAAGGCTATTCTATTGGGTTTGGCTGCTGTCTGACCACATATCTGCAAAAGTAAAACATACTTCGTAAAAGTCAGACAATAATGAATGGGCATCCAGATGCTTTAAAGTTCTTACCCTCTGGCAAGCCTGATCACCTCCATGCCACGTGCCACACAGGCACAGTTCCACAGGGCTCGAGGGCAGGACCAACAACTCTTTGCAAGAGGGCAACTGCTTTGTCATTGCCAATTATATTTTAATTTGAACTTGTGATCTCAAGGCAAGAAGCTTCATCACTCCTCATCAGTGTATGCAAATTATTTAGCTCTTTAACCACAGGAATGCTAATGGAATTGGAAAAGGCTGGTGGAAAAAAAGTAAAAATATTGTGGAGGAGGGAGTCTGTAATGTCACTGCCACCAAATCTGACGCCCTGTAATGTACACCTTTTTGGTTATTTCCCTTCCTCTGCTGCTGCTGTTCTTGTGATACCTGCTGCTCTCACTACAGGGGAGCACAGAAGATGTGTGCATCCTGCCTTTTTCAGCTCAAAAGGTTAAAGAGCAAAAATGCCCAATATTATACTAATTACCATAAAGTACATCCCTCCCCAATTAAAGTGAGATTTTGGTTTGTTAACCATCATACAGCTTTATTATTGGTGGCTTAATTCTTTGTCACTAGTTTTATTCTTCAAGAGTGACAAATCTGTACTATATTCTCAACTTCTGCATTTTGCAATTAATTTTAATGAGATAGTGTTCCTAATTATAAAACGTTCTATGTAATTAAAACCCCAGAATGAGTGAACATGACATACACACACAACTGCCTGTTGATGTCCTTTATAATACCACAGTATATGCAACAATATTACAGTGAAATGCTATCTTTTAATTTTTGTGCTAAAAAACATCATAGTTCAGCATCCAGGTCTAGCCAAATTACCTTGATCCTGAAATAAAAGATACTAAAGAGTAATAAAATATGTTGTCCTAGGACTGACAGCATCTTTTCAAATGAAAATTTGAGTCAAGCTTTACTGCACTTTGTTTCTTCTTCAGAAAAAGGAGACAAAGTTGCTCCATTATTTATATATAATCAATAATTTAAAGACACCCGTTGTGTCTATTTATAATTCCAATGTTTAAATATAGTGCACTGATTGCTTCTTGGCTTTTTCAAGTACCACACAGTAACATCTGGGAGTTTATTTTGGGGAAAAAAAAAAAAAAAAAAAAATCAATAGAATCAATAAACTCAGAACCCAAGTGGCTCTTAATTGGGGATGCTGATGTTGACTGGTAGTTAACAGGGCTTGCAGTCTCGGTTTGTGTCTACTCAGGTCTGACCCCTCCAGTGGTCTGCAAGTACAGTACAGAAGAGCAAAAGGGAAGCCTCCAGGGAGCACAGAGATGAGGAGGAGAGGAAAGGACAAGCAGGAAGAGATGGTCATATTTTTTTTTGCAGGCAGTTGACAACAGCTGATTCTTTCTCCTCTTACTCCTTCAGTTTTAACAATATTTCTACCTCCAGCCTTTTTGGGGAGGGGCATTTCCTCTCATCCCTACTTTTGGACAAGGGATGTCTGTCATCTCACCTTTGTAAGAAGAGTAGCAGATATATTACCCTATTTCCAGGAAGATTTTTTGAAGAAAATGCTGCCTCTGAAGCTTCAACACCTCCTGTTCTGGTCCTTGCTTTTCAGCCCCTCCATAGCAACTGATGCTATTTGTTACATACTTCCAAGTCACCCTCCTGAATGACAAGATCCTCATCACTATCAGCAGCAGTAACTGCCACCCAAACAGCCCCTACTCTGAGAAACAGACCAAGACAGAGAAAGTCAATGCTGCAGGAAATGAAGTTACACTAAAACGGTGGGTTGCAGTTAAGGGAGGATGGTGCGACAAGGACAGAACGAGTTAAATCCATAAATTTCTTCTCTCAAACTGTAAGATTGCTTATTTGACTTAGAATTCCATAGATTCCCCCCCCCCCCAAAGAAAACAATACTGCTGTCAAGTGCTTCGAACTTCAGCAGGATTTTCTAAGCAGCAGCACTGGTATAATCTTCCAGGCAACAGATAACTACAGTGATCCGCAACAGAGCGAAAGGGTCAAGTAGTTTCTTAGTTGAGATTTTCTTTCTTTCTCGGCAAGCTAAGCAACAATCGGAGGAAGGAAATGCTTAGGCACAACATTTCAGAAGTCAGAAGCTGTTCTTACAAGGCAGAAGGAACAGTACAATTCAAAACCAGGAAGAGCACATGTAATTACAGGTCAAAAAGCTGAAAACGGTAAGGGAGGAACCAAAACATTAAAAGATCAACAAAATACCAGACAAAACTAGAACAAAACTATGTATACAAGCAGAAAAGAGTAGGAATATTAACTGAAATCTGACAGTGCATCAAAACACCAGAATAAAACAATGTATTGAGTATGGAAATTTTATGGTTTGGTTTGTGGTTTGTTTTTTTTTTTTCTTTTAGGAAGTAAGTATATCAGACTTTAACTTAAAGGAGAAAGAAAAGACATTTACAGGGTTTGGGGTTTTTTTTCAGCATTCACATTTAATGAATATTAAAGCCAGCAGACTATCTGTTCAAATTGGTGGTTCATTAAGCAAGACTAATTTAATTTTTCTTAAAATATCACTGCTAAATTTATATATTGAAAAGATTTATTAGTGGGGAATGTTATTATTTCCAGACTACTTGAAAGATTACAGGGCATATATTGGTTTCAGGAATAGACAAATGAAAATAAATAATATGAAAATCATATGAACTAGTTCAATCTTATTTTAAAAATCTGTTGCCTATAAGAAGAAATGTAATCGTAGAATCATAGGATGGTTTCAGTTGGAAGGGACCTTAAACACCATATCTAGTTCCATCCCCCATGCCATGGGCTGGGAGAGTTCACACTAGACGAGGTTGCTGAAAGCCCCGTCCAACCTAATCTTAAATAATATAAAGATACAAAACTGTAATAACTAACAACAATTAATTAGACCCAAACGAAACTTACATTACATTCATGTCCTGAATCATGTGATATTGTTCACAATTGGTTGCTGTGAAGAGGATTGCGTTGTCATATGCAGAGGATTAGAATGTCATGTTGAAAGTGATCAGGAAGGGACAGATTTATAAGAACCACTGATCCTGCATCTATGGGAAGGATATGAGCATATTTTTTCATAGACAGTTTAAAACACAGTAGCAGGAATCTTTTATATTTTATTATTGATTCTTTTTGAATAGAAATTTCAAAAAGTACAGAACAAAACAGAGAGGCTAACAAGGATATACCACAACTTAAAAGCTCAGAAAGTCAAACTTACTCAGTCTTAATTCTGCAACCCAATCACTGCAAGTTCATGCGAGGCAGTGCTGGGCCTACAGCACAAGTTATGCCAGGAGAGGTTTAGGTTGGACAATGTCTTCTCCGAAAAGGTTGTCAAGGCCTGGCCCCAGCTGCCCAGGGCAAGGGTGGAGTCCCCATCCCTGCAGGGGTTTCAAAGCCATGGAGATGCGGTGCTGAGGGACATGGTTTAGTGGTGACCTAGCAGTGCTGGGTTAATGGCTGGACTTGATCTTACAGGTCTCTTCCAGCCAAAACAATTCTATGATTCTACAATGATGAGCCGTGATTTAATCCTCATTTAATAATATACCATATACCAGAAGAAATGGAACCAGTGCAAGACCTTCTCCACCCCTATCCTTAGATGTGCAGCTCCAAAGAAGCAAGAGTTCACCTGCATCAAAAGCACCCTCCTACTGACCAGGTTGCTCAAAGCCCCATCCAACCTGGTCTTGAATAATAATATAAAATTATAAATAGCATACAACAGAGCTAGTCCCCAAGAAACTGCACCAACATAAAGATCCTAGTGTAAAAAGGACAAGTAGTTTAGGTTGATAAAAGTTTTGTTCCACCTCGTCTTTTCAAAGCTATTACCAAGTTACTAGAAGGCCTTTCAGAAACTAAATGAGCTTTTATTTTTTGTCTTTACAATATGAAAACTTAAATATAAAAACTTTTGAAGACTAGAGATATGCTGGAAACCACTGACACCTGCTTTCCCTGTCCCAGACTCTCCTCCTCCTCACCCCTACTTAATTTCAAAGCAAAATAGTACATATTAAGTCCTTGGTGAAAGGAAAAAGGGGGCTAACTGAGGTGTGGCCCTTTTTCCACAGTCATTTGTACCCATCATGCATAAACAGTGGACAGTAGACCTTGAAACAAATGGGGTGTTCACAATACCTATGAGAAACTGTCCAGTTCTGGGCTCCCAGTGCATGAAAGAGATGAATATACTAGGGAGTCCAGCAAACAGCCACTAAGACTATTAGGGTTCCAGAGCATCTTCCCTGTGAGGAGAGGCTGAGAGCTGTGACTGTTCAGCCTGAAGAAGAGAAGGCTCAGGGGCGTCTTACTAAATACCTAATGGGAGGGTGCACAACAGCCAACAGACCCATGGTCTTTCCAGTGGTGCACAGTGATGGCACAAGAGGTAATGGTCACAAACTGGAAGTCAGGAGGTTCCCTCTAAACATCAGGAACCACTTTTTCACTGTTCGGGTGACCAGGCGCTGGCACAGGCTGCCCAGAGAGGTAGTGGAGTCTCCATCCCTGGAGATATTCACAAGCCACCTGGATGTAGTCCTGAGCAACGGACCATAGGACCACTGGACAAAAGGACCTCTGGAGGTCCCTTCCAACCCTTCAACCACACTCTAACATCAGCTAATTAAGAAAGTGCCATTGTAAGTTAGCTTTTTCAGAATAAACTGCCCTCTAAATTGCACTCACCATTCAAACTTCAGCAATTTTATTAAATGCTGAGCTGGGGTTACCATCAATACATCACTCTTTAGAACCTAGCTCAGTATGGACAGAATGAGAAAATTCTGAATAAGTATCACTACTGGATCAATACTTCAATGAAAATGGATGAACTTCTGTTTCAGAATTACTTTTAGCAGTAATGTGGCAAGAAATCGCCTCCACTTTCTTACTATGCTTTGATATTAAAAGCACAGCATCTCATACAGTAACTCCAATGCATCAATTTTCATGTTGAACTGCGTCTGAACAGAACTATCCATCTTAAGTCTGCAGTTTTAAATACCTTTACATTCACAACAGGGAAAAATCTAAAATCATCAATTATTAACCTCTTATGGAATAAAAATCTGGAAACAAATACAAGAAAGCATATTTTGATGCCCCCAGGCGTTCAAGCAAACCTTTTGAAGCAGCCCCACAGGAATTCTAGTAGATGGCAACACATGAAATGAATCACTAAATTCGTTTGACTACCCCAAAACACGTTGCTTAGGCTGAAACCCACCAGCTCTGTCAGCCACCTCAATTTGTACAGGAGACACTATTCTTAAAAGTGCTCAAGAGTTTGGGAAACAGCCAAACATTTCTGAAACCACAAATTACATGTAACAAATCTTACAAATTTGGCTCCTCTCCTGAAGAAGATGGCATTGCAAGATCCACTTCTTCACTGAGTTGATGTCAAACATCTCACCTACTGTGCAGGCACCATGTCCTTTCTGCTCTCACTGAGCGAATTAGCTCCTGGGACACTGAGTACTTCTCTGAATCAGTCTCTTCATGAGACAAGACCAGGTAGCATCCCTGGCTATCTTTACTGAGCATAACACACAGAAATTATGATGAGAAAATTCCTCCCAACAATGAAAATTATTTTTACTTCCAACTGAAAACAAATGAGAACTTAACTAAAAGAAGTAGCATCACAGGATGTCACGCCTGCGCACTGACACAAGTGTCAGGAAACACATGAGTTCATACAGAATGTGTCACTCTACAACTACCTGAAAGGAGGTCACAGTGAGGTGGGTGCCGCCTCTTCCCTCAAGTAAACAATGACAGGACTAGAGGAAGTGGTCTGAAGTTGCAGCAGGGGAGGTTTAAATTAGATATTAGGAAGAATTTCTTTACTGAAAGAGTAGTCAAGTGCAGGAACAGGCTGCGCAGGGAGGTGGTGGAGTCACTGTCCCTGGAGACATCCAAAAAACACATAGATGAGGCACTTTAGAACATGTTCTAGCAGGATGAAGCTGTGATTTTTTTGTTTGTTTGGGGGTTGTTTTGGTTGGTTGGTTTTGTTTTGCTTTTTTGTTTCATTTGGGTTTTTTGGGGTTGGACACAGTGATACTGGAGGTCTTTTTCAACAGTGACAATTCTGTGATAAATTAATTCTACATTAGAAGCCTGCTTTTAATTACATTATTTCATGCCACAGCTCTTGAGATCTCCCACTGATACACAGAGTCTCGATGATCTTCAGGGTATTTTTGACTCCTGAATCAGATACTTCCAGCATAAACCTTTCTTACTCCATGCCACTGTTCTCAGAAGCCTGACAGAACTCTACTAAAGGGCAGAGCAACATAAGTATACAACCATCAAAGTATCAGCTTTGCTTACAGGAAGAGTGCCCCCAAAACTCAGTAGTTTGTGCCTGAACTAAAGGTCTCCCAAAAGGACCGGAGAAAAAAATTGGGCCTCTCAAGCTGGCTGGCCACCTCATGGTGCCTTCATTTAACCTTCTGGATGGTTACCCACATACAGAAGGAAGAAAGATAAAAGTTGTATTTTATTATGGAAGGGCTCTAGTTAAAAAAATAAAATCCAAGCCATTTAACTGAACACAAAGAGAAAACCTACAATATCAGTAGTCATTGTTCATGACCAGTGTCCCAGGAACATGAAGAACCTGGACCTAATAAACGAGTATTTTTTTTTTCTATGTTATCTAAAGAGAATTATATTTATTAAAACCAATCCAGTCTTCATGAATAATACATGCCAGCTTCAGACAGAGCAAAAGAACAATTATTCACTGCAAAATTACTTCTAAGAGAAAAAAAAAAAAAAAAAGGGCAAGCACATTCTTACTCAACAGATCTGATTCCTGATAGTTTCAGTGAGAGAGATAGTCATTCACTCTCATCTATTAAAAAAGGCCCCAGCCAGCCTTGCTGAAAAGAAGCACCAGCCACTGTGATGTGCTTCTGCTGCCAGAGCTGCCTGTCACACACTGGGAATGATGTGGTCATTATTGCCCCAGCTACACCAAGGCACAAGGGAAGAGGGTTTCTGGAGGCCACTGTACTCAAATGGACATTCACCTGGTGATTCCTACCACATAAAAAACAGAACAAGGACACTGTGAAATGAGACAGAGAGATCAGAGGGAACACACAGTTAGGCTTGACTTGAGATCTAGAAACTCATTCATCCACAACCAAGAAACGCAGAATGGTCTGAAAGGGACCTTTCAAGGCCATCTAGTCCAATACCCCCTGCAGTGAACAGGGACATGTGCAACTAGAGCAGGTTGCTCAGAGCCCTGGCCAACCTCACCTGCAATGGTTTCAGGGATGGGACTTCTACCATCTCTCTGAGCAACACATGCCAGAGTTTCACCACCCACACTGTAAGAAAATTCTTTGTTCTCTCTCTCATCTAAATCCACCCCTCTTTTTAGTTTAAAACCATCACCCCTTGGTAATGAAGAGTTTCAATATTTGAAAACAACAGGCAATTAAACCCACTTAGTGCACAGTCTGCTGGCAGCTACAGCCAAAGCAACTGCCTTGGAAACTACACCAAGAATTGGGCTGTTGTTCATCTTCACAACTGGACAAAAAAGGTGTTGAGGAAACCCAGGTAAGCAAAATGTTCCTTATTCCTGTGACCTCCGTGTAACAAGGCTGTAGCTTTACAAAGAGTCAGACAGGAGTGTTGCTATTGACGTGCAGAAGGTTAAATGCCCATCAGTTAATTTGCTGCACCTTTGCCTGCTGTGAGCCACCACAGCACTCACTTCAGTTAACTAGAAAGATCACAAATAATTTTGACAATCTTTGCCATGCTTGAAAGCCTTCCCCAAACATTAAAAAAATTAAATGTTCAAAATATAGTGGAAGCCTATGAAGTCACAGCTGCCCAGAGAGATTGTGGAGTCTCCTTCTCTGAAGAGATTCTAAACCTGCCTGGACCAACATGACCCTGGGCACCCTGCTCTGGGTGACCCTGCTGGATTGGACAAGAGGTCCCTTCCAACCCCTACCGGGCTATGATTCAGTGTGAAAATCCAGAAGTCACGTTCTCTATCTGTTATTCAGCAACAGCTTCTATCCCATCTCCAGATTCTAATTATGTTTTCTAGAGGTACTCATACCAAGACCAGCAGCTTTGCAGAGAACCTGTCCCAAGCAGATTTTAAAGGAACAACATGTATACTTAGGGACAACCTGTCACTGGTAATACATCCATTCTGAAAGCGGGATCTGCATGCTTCAAGTTCACAGGCATCAGTTAAGCACTACATGTAGCCCAGAGAACACTGTACTTGAAAGCTTAGCTGAGGGAGGAGGCTGTCAAACATAGAATATAAGGCTCCTCTGGAGGTGTAAAGATTTTTATCAATGTTTTGGAGCAAACAATGCTGGAAACCAGTTGAGAGTGAACATGTGGGTATATGCCAGCAACCAAACTCCAATCCTTAGTAACAAGATAAAAAATACAATAAACAATTACATATTAAACAGAAGCACAAATAGCATGAAGCTTGAAAGTATTTTCTTCACATGCACATATCACTTCCTCTCTGAAATGAACACCACAATTGATAAATGGTAAAGAACAAGTTCAAAGCAGTGACCAATTCCAGCTGTGAAAAGTTTGATAAAAATCTCACTCAGATCAAAATCAAGGAAAGGTTTGGGTTGGAAGGGCCCTCAAAGATCATCTGGTTAGAGCCCCCGTGCCACGGGCAGGGACACTTCCCACAAGACCAGGTTGCTCTAAGCCCTGTACAAACTGGTCTTGAACGCATCCAGTGATGGAACATCCACAGCTTCACTGGGCAACCTGTTCTAGCATCTCACCACCCTCACAGTGAAGAACTTCTTCCTGATGTCTAATCTAAAGCTACCCTCTCCCAGTTTGAAGCCATTACCCCTCATGCTATCACTTTACAAGGGCTTGTTAAGAGTCCTTCCCTAGCTTTCCTGTAGGGTCCCCTTCAAATACTGGAGGGCTGCAGCAAGGTCTAGACACCCTCCCTATGCATAAAAACGCTCCCCAAAAGATACAGCATCTTAGAATTTCAGACCTCTTTGTAACACACTGTGAGGGATGTGATTCTAAGACTGGCTTCTTTTAACATTTCCATCACTTACAAAGCAAGATAGTGTGGTGATGAAGGAAGAATACTATTCAACACACATTCTTGAATGAAATTATATAAAAAGCCATCACAATAGCTTAATAGCATGGAACTAAAGAGGTAGCAAAACAGACACCAGAAAATGATATTCAGTTCAACATCATCTTACCACCCCTCTACACTCCCCACCAAAACCCTACAAAAAAAGCTTCACATCTCTGTATGATTTTGTCCCAACTCTTCTGGCTGTCAGCACCAATATTTGCTGCATCAAGGTTAGACACACAGATGTTCCAGAGGGATAAATCTGTACCCAACACTGATCAGACTTGCCTTGTTTCCTCTCATGCAGCCTAACACAGGAAAACTTATTCGTCCTTCTTTGCCCATTATCACAATGAAACAATTCTGGCTTGACAAGTTTTCTGCCAGGAGCCTCCGCTCCAACATTAACTGAGGTATTTTCTTAACCAAATAACATTATATTTGGAGGGTAGCAATGCAAACAGAAAAGTCTTGTTATATATATTATTTCATTAATATAAGAATGGACCTAATAGCTTTATCAACATAATTCTTTAATACATTAAAAAAAGGAAAACCTCAAGCCTCAAGTTTAAATCACTGGACCCATTGTTATAATGTGCAAACAACACCAGCCAAGGTAGCAACAACAGTCCTCTTATGCTCTGCTGAGAAGGTCACATAAAGGATTCAAGATGACAAATCTCCATGGGTGCATGGTTCCAGAGATCTTGTGTCTTGAAGACTGAATATTTAGCTTTTACTAAAATTATAAAAAAAAAAAAAACAACCAAAAAAAAAAAAAAACCCTGTTAAACCAGATACACAAGAAATGCCAAATGTTCTAGCTTAAAAAACAAAACAAAACAAAAAAAAGAAACACCCACAAAAACCTAAAAACCAACCCAGCACACTCTCAGGAAGTCTGAGACTGCAGCCCAGGTCACCGTACCCAGCTAATTCTTTGCTAAGTAAAGGTCAGCCCAGCTACGTTCTTTGTACACACAGAATCATGTTGGTTTCTTCAGGCCAAGTATGTGCCCAGCTAAGTTTGCAAGTGTATTAGAAAAGGACCAGCTTTATTAACTGTCTCCCAGCTTCTCCTCTACCTGTGACAGTTAGAAACACTGTCGCCAACAGGACCAGGGAAATGGCTGTCCCCCTGTACTTAGCCCTTGGTGTGTTCAGTTTTGGGCCACTCACTCCGAGGACGCTGAGGTGCTGGAGCAAATCCAGAGAAAAGCAACAAAGCTGGTGAGAGGTCTAGAGTAAAAGTCTTGTGAAGAGTGGCTGAGGGAGGTGGGTTTGTTCAGCCTTGAGAAAAGGCGGCTCATGGGAAACCCTGCTCTCAACAACTCCCTGAAAGGAAATTGGAGTGAGGTGAGCATCGGTCTCTTCTCCAAAGGAACAAGCAACAGGACAAAAGAAAAGGGCCTCAAGCTGCACCAGGGGAGGTTTAGGTTGAACATTTTCTTCCCTGCAAGGGTTGTCAAGGCCTGGCCCAGGCTGCCCAAGGCAGTGGTGGAGTCCCCAGCTCTGGAATTAAAAAGATTTTAAATGGATTTAAAAGCTGTGGAGATGCAGTGCTGAGGTACATGGTTTAGTGATGACCTGGTAGTGCTGGGTTAATGGCTGGACTCAATCTTAAAGGTCTCTTCCAACCAAAGACTATGATTCTATAATCCTGACCAGATTCAAATTGCTGTATGAATGGTAAAGTATCCAGACAGCAGAGCTCCAAGAAGCTGCATGTTTCAGAACTAGACAGGGCTGCTGGTTTCAGAGTAGGATCAAACACCCACAGTGGCAGACTGGTTGCTTCATCCCACACCACCCTGAGGCAGAGCAAAGTTAAACCCAGTTCTGGAGTGGGACAAGAAACAGGTAATCTAATAGCCCTAAATGTGATACTATTTATGCTGCCCTTTGGCTATGGTGAGAGAAGTACAAGCAGCTCCTGGACTCCAGAAGGTTGAACCTGGTCAAGGGAGGTTCTCCTCCCCTTCTACTCTGCACTAGTGAGATCACATCTGGTGTATTGTGTCCAATTCTTGTCTCACCAGTTCAAGAGGGACAGGAGAATACTGGAGAGTATCCAACAAAGAGCTATGAAGATGGTGAAGGGACTGGAACATCTCTCTTATGAGGAAAGGCTGAGAGACCTGGGGATGTTTAGCCTGGAAAAGAGAAGACTGAGAGGGGATCTTATTAACGTGTACAAATATCTGAAGGGTGGGTGTCAAGTAGAAGGGGCCAGTCTCTTTTCAGTTGTGCCCTGTGATAGGACAAGAGGTAATGGTAGCAAGGTGAAACACAGGAAGGTTCATCTCAACATAAGGAAAAACTTCTTCACTGTGAGAGTGACAGAGCCTGGAACAGGCTGCCCAGAGATGTGTGTGAGTCTCCTTCTCTAGAGACTTTCAGGACCCGCCTGGATCTGTTCTTGTGTGGCCTGCCCTGGGTGTTCCTGCATTGGCAGGGGGGTTGGACTCGATCTCCAGAGGTCCCTTCCAACCCCTACCATTCTATAATTCTGCTTCTTGACCAAAGGCAGAGGAAAGAAAAGCTGCCAGTAAATGGTGGGGACCAACAGTACTCACAGATAAATCAGAAGCAGGTAAGAATTAGACCTAGAGCATGGACATGATCTCTCAGAAGAGCTCTGCAGCAAGATGAGCTGAGAGCAATGAGGACAAAGCAGAACTGCTGTACTGGCAACCAGAAACCACCCATGAAAAGAAAAGCAATCAAACTAATATTTCAGAAGTGTGAAGCTTGCATTTGTCCCATGAACTACTGTATTCTATGAACTACAAAGCTCTCCCCAAACACTTTAGAGGAAAAGGCACTATCAGAAATATGGTTTAAAAACTGCAGGAGATGGGGAGAATAAAAAGCACAGAACTCAGTTTAAGCTTATTTTCCCAAAACAAAGAAACCTTTCTGAATTCCCTCTGACCAGTGCCTCTCACCTGCAGTCCCTCAAGTACTATTAAATTAATTAGAGGGAATGCAAGAAAGATCCTGAATTTATCCCTGCCAGGTACATGTGACTCAGAGTTCAAAAAACAGGCCACTGTAACACTAGGCAGCTTCATATATGACTTGCATATGTAACTTACAGCTCTCAGAGTTAATTAAAACAATCAGCTGAAGTCTGCATATACTGCTTACAATAATGAATATTTTCTTAAAACATCAGCCAGGGTATGGTGTTTACATTCACAAGAGCCAAGTTCACTTTTATTATATCAGGACTCAGTTAAAACTGTGATACAAGTTCTACAAGAACAAGAGACAACAAATACAAAATGGGAAACTTACATTATACATTTATATATCCCCCCCTGCCAAGTGTTTCTGAAAGATGACAGAAAGGCCCCTAAAAAGCAGAGTCTTACTTGCTCAAAGACAAATTCAGTAACATACAGCTCCAAATACTCCAAGGGTGGTTGGTTGGGGTTTTTTTGGTAGTTTGTTGTTGGTTTTGTTTGTTTTGGTGTTTTTTGTTTTGTTTTGTTTGTTTTTTTTTTTTTTTTAAACACACACAGTAGAAAATGAAAATTAGTGAGTCTTGCCTTCTGGAAAGCAAATAAAAGAAATTTTGAAATTTTGCATCTATCATTTCAACCAGAGGTCTTTGAGAAATTATCTGCTGGAAGGAGAATCCATCAGTGTTAGTAGGAAACAGCTAAAGTAAGGGAAATCTGAGTATTGTCCACTAGATGCATGTTTCCAATCAGCCAAAACCTGCCTCTCAAGGGACAATTTAGTTCTTTATTGTTAACATTCAAACAACAATCCTAAATGGAAGGGGAAAACAACAAATAGTCACAGTCCCGAATCTCTAACTATTAAAAGACCTTGGTTTGTAATGCAAGCTAAAGTCTTTTGTACGAAAGGCTTATTTTAGCCAACAGACACAAAAAGTGTTTGGTTTCCATCTAACTCATGGAAACTAAAAATAAATAAATAAATTAAGAAAAGACAATTCTAAGTAACAGAACTCAAATATAATATATTTAATTTAGAGGTTCAATATGCCTTCAATTTTAACATTTGCAGTGGTTCCAGAAACATTAACTTAAACCAAAACACAACTTTTTTTTTAAGCTGCAGACTCTCTCCCAGAAAGTGTTGGCAGTCATCCTTCTTTGATGAAAATCGGTCTATAACTTTGTGTTCCTCTGAAATCCTGAAGACGCACAACACTGCTGAATTGAAACATGGGTTTATTACCTTTTGTGCAATATTTTACAAACAAAAAAAAAAAAAGTAGAACACAAATCTAATTACTCACAATCCTACAACCCTACTAGTGATGGAAAAAGCCACCTAAGCAACAATTCCTACCTCCCCAAGGCCTTGAAAAGGGCAGCAGGGTGTGAAATCAAATAGCTCAAGTCTTGCAGAAGTGGTCAAGTTTAGTGCTTACTGGTCAGAAAGAGACTAAGCCATGACTTTAAATCCTCTGCACTACCTGCTGTTACCTAAACTGAAGGCATCTGTGAGCAAAGAAAAACTCCATAATGCTGAAGAGTAGTTTCATCCATGCAAAGCTAGCTGAGCTAGATTCATAAACCACTTGAGGCAGCCAGATCATGAGAACATCAGCAGGATAAAGGGAACATCAGCCTTTGATTTCACTGGATAACAGTGATTTGTGTGATATTCTTCTTTCCCCTCTTTTCTCAATCTTCTCTGCCTCAGATAACCCCAATCACCATTACAAAGTGTATTAAAATGCTGAAGCAAACTAATCAAAGGAAAATGCCATCACATTAAGCTAAATGTGGAGACATCAAAGATTTGCCTGAAAGGCTCTGCCAAATTTTTGAGATTACTCTTGTGCAGTAAACATCTGTACTAGAAGATTTTTTTGATAGATAAAACCAGCTGTTTCCAAAATTCCTGTCTGCTTGTATATACTACAATTATATACTGCTGATTTACTCATCATGGGTTGATAAGAGGGAACCTGCTTCATGTGAACATCTCCACTTCTTTCCCTGAACTAACATCAAGCTTTAAAAAATAAATATTTCTGATAATTCAATAGAATAACATATTTAACAAGACTAGTATGTAATTTTTTCAGAAAAAAAAAGTTGAAGCACTTTCTCTGCAAAATACTCTTAAGATTTAACATTTCATAATCATAGAACCATAGAGTCATTTGGGCTGGAAGTGACCTTCCAAGGTAGCTCATCTAGTCCAAACTCCCTACAGGGAACAGGGACATCCGCAACTAGAGCAGGTTGCTCAGAGCCCCAGAAAACCTCACCTGGAATGGCTTCAGGGATGGGGCTTCCACCACCTCTCTGGGCAACCTGGGTCAGGGTCTCACCACCCTCACTGTACAAATTTCTTCCTTCTCTCTAGTCCGAATCTCCCCTCTTTTAGTCTAAAACCATCACCCCTTGTCCTGTCACAACAGGCCCTGCTTAAAAGTCTGTCCCCATCTTTCTGACAGGCTCCTTTAAGTACTGGACGCTTAAGTATTTTCAGCGTGACTAAACTGTACAGGCAGGAGTCCACCCTCAAGAGAACATCCCTTCCTTGTACTGCAGGGCTAGTCAGGTGAGAGGAGATTACTCCTACAAGTCACGTTTCACAGCTTAGACTTCATACACAAGATACTGGAGATTAAATATTGATTTTACATTATAGCTATTCATTATCAGTAGGCACAGTGCCTCCTTTTAATAGTTATGGCTGTTAATTTGATTAGTCATATCCCATGATAAAGACCAAATTACCCCACAGAAAGCCTGCAATAAGTTATACAACATCTCTGTAACATCCTGCTGCTTTCTTTAAGTACTTACCCACAGGTCACGCACATTTGGCTCAGCCTACATGGGCTCTACTTCAACTACATCTCCCATGGCCCGTCCAATACTGAAAATGTTACTTGGAGACATTTCTTTCTATTGTTTTTTCTGCTTATAGTGGAGCAGGGACCCACACTGAGTCAGCAGAACTTACACACTAAATTTTTACCAGGGCCCTGTGGCATTAGAGCAGGGAGTTTGAGGCAAATAAGAAAAAGGACTCAACTAAATCATAGAATGTTTTGGGTTGGAAGGGACCTTTCAAGCCATCTAGTCCAAACCCCCTATAGGGACCAGGGACATCTGCAACTAGAGTAGGGTACTCAGAGCTCTGTCCAATCTCACCTGGAATGGTTCCAGGGATGGGGCTTCTACCACCTCTCTGGACATCCTGGGCCAGGGTCTCACCACCCTCACTGTACAAATTTCTTCTTTCTCTTTAGCTTAAACTCTTTTGGTTTAAAACCACCACCCCTTGTCCTGTCACAACAGGCCCTGCTAAAAAGTCTGTCCCCATCTTTCTGACAAGCCCTTTTAAGTACTGAAAGGCCACAAGAAGGTCTCCCTGAAGCCTTCTCTTCTCCAGGCTGAACAACCCCAACTCTCTCAGCCTGGCCTCACAGCAGAGAGATTCCTGCCCTTGGATCATTGATGTGGCCTCTTCTGGTCCTGCTCCAACAGGTCCCTGTCTCTCCTGTGCTGAGTACTCCACAGCTGGACCCAGCACTGCAGCGAGTGGTCTCACTAGAGCAGAGGGGCAGAATCCCCCCCAGCACATGAAGTGGGATGTTATATCATTGCCAAGATACATACCTCCTTGTCTAACCTCAAACACAGCATTACTTGACAGCAAGCAGCATGCTTGGATCAATGTTTCTTGAAATAGGTGATGAATGACAATTTTTAAATGCATTTTAAAGATCATCCTTACTGACTGGGCAGCAAAACCAACCATTAGCTAAGTGGCTTTCATGTAGAACTCATCCAGGTCACTATTTTTTGATAAGCAACTTCTCTTGACCCGAGAACAGGGCTCAGGGATCTCTGTTAAAACATTAAACACTGCTGTTGAGAGAGGGCTATGGCAGTACCGTGTAAAGCATCTAGTACACGGATGATGTTACTGACAGCGTTCAAACCGAACAGCCCACATGAGGTAGGAAACAGGTGCCAAGTAAGGTTTCTGACATATATATCTGGACAGTCCATCAAGAAGTGCCAGCTGTTCTCCAGAGCACACATGGCCTTACTCTCAAGCCTCCTTCCCTGGATCCCTCGGGGAGCTCACCAGCAGACACAAGAACCAGAATGGTGCCTACCTGCTACAAAAAAATAAATCAGAGTACAGGGATGCTACTTGTGCTCCACACATGCTGCTCAGAGTGACCTGTGGGCAGGCTAAGCCTAACTAGGAAAGCACATCGAGCAACAAAGTATTGCTGATCAAAAGTTCATCTGCAGGAACTCTGAAACTTATAGAAATGAGAACAATCTCCTGTTCCTTCCTCACTATGAAAACAGCTTTAAAATGGCTTTGTTTGGAGGCAAGGAGAGAGGGAAAGACAGACGGGTTTTTTTGTTGTTTTTTCTTTAAGGTATTTGATGCAAGACTGCTATAAGAAGGAGGAACAAGAACTGATACGGAGAATCAACAGAGTGCTATCCAGATGTCTAACTTGGCATTTTGCCAGTTTGATATGACTCTCACAGACAATATTTCAATTAACAGAGGTGGAAAGACGTTTAGTATTTTATCCACTACAAGACCCACGACACATACGGTAAACACACTTAAGTCTACTGGAGTCTGACAAGAAAACACAAACTGATTTCTGGGTTCTGTCAGGTACTGGTTTCTTAAGAAGCCTCTTCATGGGTCTACTCATGCTCCAGCGGACTATGATACAAAAGGAGCAGGAAGAAGAAAGCAGGCAAAAGGCACTGTCTTAATTCAAAACATCATCTTCTTTACAAGGCTCTGTTCTAGTCCCTTACCAACACTTTTGTCTAGAAAAAAGTAGAACAGAGTGCAGAGGGCCCTCCAGCAAGCACAAGCATCTCATTTTTTCTGATCATGAATCACTGCATCTTGTCTTTACCACAGCTGAAAATGAACCTGCATAAATACAGGCAGCAAAACTGATGCTCCCCAACCCTGCTGTGAAACATCAGGTAAGATACGGTGATGTTTCTCCCTGTAGGTGACAGTCAACTCCCAACACTTCCCTTGTGTTGTTCCAGTGACCCCACATAACAATATTAAGTGATTAAGGCATTACAATTGTATGTCTGCATGGTACCAGAAGGTCAGTGATTGTTCCTTGTAAATACATTTTCCCAGGGGATTAAGAGGAGTCGTTTAAGCCAAAGAGAACCACGGGGCCTGCAAAGAAACTTTTTTCATCTCTGCCCAGTGCAAGTTTCTAGGGTTTATTACTAAAATGCCACCACACCAATGGCTGATTCAGCATTTGCTATGGTGACAGAAACTTTTGTAAGCCAATGGTTATGGGGAGAATATTATTACATTATTCACAAAAGGAACATCTACCACAATAACACGACTTTTCTGTTAAATAATAATTTCACTTATTCAAAACACCCTCACTACTCCGTATTCCTGACCTCAAAGAAATAGACAAGCATGTTTAGAAGTGCAGTGGTAGCTTTAAAAACACCACCAAAGGGGGAAATGATTTTGCCTACAGCAGAGGGGAATAAGCAGTGGCAATTTAGATAGTCTGGAAAACTGAATGCAAATGAAAACAAAAGGCAGCAATCTCTCTTACACATCTGTTTATGTAAAGACATCTCTCTCACAAACAACCATGGCCTCGTAAGCTCTCATCTGACATTTCTTAAAAAAAAAAAAAAAAACCAAAACACAAAAACCCCACCACCAAAAATCATAATACAGATATGATGAATATGCATCAAAATGTTCCAAGTTCAACCCTCAAAACAGCCTCATCTTCCCCACTGCTGACTCTCCGAAGCTGCATGAAGTCCAAAATTCAATATTAAGAAAATAAATTGGAGAAATTTGAGAAAAAACATTTGTGTGTCGAGTCAACTTGCTCAAAAAGCCAGCTATCATTATTAGTGGGCCAGTGTCCCACAGATAACGTGCAGAGGTGCACTGGCAGCAGCAGGCAATGCACACAAGGCTCTATCACCACAGATTAGTTCTGAGAACATGTGCCAAGCAACCCAAACCCACCACCTTCCTAATTCCACCACATCCACCTGGTTCGCCTGCTACAACTGATTCCCAGGAAACAAAGCCCAGCACTTGATAAGCCTGTGTTATAATTTTAGCCTCAGTGACTCCAGATGATTATACTAATGCTGGAGTAAACAAAAACATAATACTACTGCCAAAGAACAGAACCAATGCATAATCAAAATAGAAAGATTAAGTGTGAACTAGCAACAAAGAACAGTAAATATTATTCATCTGATAGCAGGCTGAGAGCCACAGCAAAAGAAGAAACTGAACCGGTATGAAGCAGCAAGGCATAATAAATGAAGCACAGTAATGACTATTTACATAGGGTTACCTTATTGTTATCTTACTATTTTTAGCCAAGTAATTTTTTTTTTTTTTTCCCCAACAAAATGTACAAGAGCAGCCTGTCCGATAACACCAGCATAAAGTTGGGAGAAATATTTAAATGAGAACACCACCCCTAAAAATTCTCACTGCAGAGATTCAAAACAACTTTGCAGCAGAAAATACAGATGGTCAGTAGGGCTTTTCTCCACGCATTCATTATGTCATTTTGTTTACAGGGTATAGAAAAATAAATTAACACAACTGCAATATTGTTAAAGACATCAGGATGTTAGCTCTAAAACAGTTGCCATTTTATTTTACTACCTTAAAAACATTTATTAGGAGTGAAGATTAAGTAACATCCTACAAGAAATGAAGTTAAGTCTTCAGCTTCCACTAGCAGAGCAAAAACTGAAGCCATCAACACTTAAAGAGATCATTGTTTTGGTTTAAGCCAGGATACACTAAACATAAAAACTGATTACTACTCAATAATTGAATTTATGTGGAAGAGTATGGATGTTTATTTCCTCTGTCATAGGAATTATTATTAATGCATAAAACACCGTAGGAAAAAAAGTATGTGTTCAGTTACCCGCCAAACCGGTTTGTAATAATTCAGAGATCAGTATTTTTAATCATGTTTTTATTCTTACCTCAGCCTTTCTTCTTCTTTCTTACGAAGGCTGAAATCTCGCTGAACCACCTGGAGCACATGCTCAGCTTCTTCATCAGTCAAGCCAGAAAGATCCAGTTTTCTCCCCATGACGTATTCCGTCCTTGGTATCAATAATTACGTGGAATAGCTGAAATTAGAAATGGGGAAAAAAGCAAGATAAATTGAAAACACTGACATTTTTCCCCAGTGAGTTGAAATCAAAGGTACACCTGTCCAACAAAAAGAAAGAAGAAAGCTGGTGGCATAAACATCAGAGAAGAAAAATCACAGAATCCTGTGAAGAAAGCTTTAAGATCATGGAGTCCAGCCATTAACCCAGCACTGCCAGGTCACCACTAAGCCATGTCCCTCAGCACCACATCTCCATGGCTCTGAAACCCCGCCAGGGATGGGGACTCCACTGCTGCTAGGAGCAGCCTAGACCAGGCCTTGACAACCCTTTCAGGAGAAATTGTTCCTCCTGTCCAACCTAAGCCCCCCACCCCCACTTTGTGCAACTCAAATGATTAATTTCAAACTTATTTTTCAAGTTCCATGCACTGAAATCAATCACCTCCAACTTAAAAAGAAATGCAAAAGATAAATTATTTGGGATGTTAAATAATACTGAGGGAAGACCTCAGCATTGCCCTCAACAAGAAACACATTAAGCAGGTGGAATCAGATTTAGATGTTTAAGGTTTTATGCCATGAATTTGCAAAACTGCAAAATTCAATCCCTGTGACTGTGTATGAGCAGAGAACCTGCTCTCCTGTTACACACAAAAATGTTTTGTTTATTAATAAAATGCAACAGGACAAGGGGTGGTGGTTTTAATTTAGAAGAGGGAGGTTCAGACTGGATATAGTAAGAAATTTTTTAACTGAAGGTGGTGAAACCTTGGCCCAGGTTGCCCAGAGAGGTGGTCAATGCCCCATCCCTGGAAACCTTCCAGGTGAGGTTGGACAGGGCTCTGAGTGACCTGCTCTAGTTGCAGATGTCCCTGCTCAATGCAGGGAGGTTGGACTAGATGACCTTGAAAGGTCCCTTTCAACCCAAACAGTCTATGGATCTATACCTGTTTGGGTCTTCCCATGCAAAGCACTTCATTGCCAAGGCCTCTCTGGCCTTCTAAAATCATACACTTTAGGGGAGAAACACAGAACATAAAGTACAAGGAAATAAAACTATTTTAAACAACTGCTGGAGCCAGTAGAGACACCTCAATGGTAGCACTACAGCTGTCTGAGACACAAGACCATGAAGACATTCGGAGATCAAAGATGCATTTCAGTTTTTCTTGAGCATAAAGTTAACAACAACAATTAGTAAGTTCTCCCATCAAGTCTTCATCAAAACGTTTTTGGAAACCTTGTCAAAATTAAAACATTTTTTCCATATGTGCAACCTGTGGCCCGTTTATAAAGAAAATTACCCCTTTGATTCAGCCACCATATGCTAGCAGGTAGAAACTTAGCCCTAAATCTGGGGGGAACCAGGCAGCCCCACCACCTCTGATTTTATGAGGTTGGCAAAGACTTAATTTCAAGTATACATATACTTTTAAAATCACCAGAGACTTCAACTTTTGTTTAATTTACCTCTAAGACTCTCAGTCTGCATTCCAATATTACATTAACCTCGAAGGAACTCGTGCATTTTTCCGCAGGAAGTAATTTTTCATCACATTACTAAATCACCTCTGATCTGAGACTATCACAGCAGTTTATGAATATTTATAAACAATGCTCAAATGTCTTTTTTTTTTTTTTTTCCCCCAGTAGATGTGGATCATGCATTTTGGAAATCCACAATGGCAAAGCCTCCAGAGCAAGTGTAACTTTTTTTTAATTTTTTTTTTTAAAGTGACAACAAAATAGTTTCTCAGCCTAAAATAACTTCTGGCCTCAAATGAAATAAATTACATGATGCTGTTCAGATGTTTGCCTTCATGAATAATACTACTTTGCTAACTCTCAAGCTGAATACAGAACTGAAGCTTTTAGAGACGTTACAAGGAATAATATTGTTCCTGAGAAAAACTTACGCTCAGCAAATTAACTCACTGTAACAGGAAAGCCCAGACTTATAATACGTGACTGGGTATTGTTTAATACGCTAATCTTACTACTTCTTAGTCTGTTTCTAAACCTAATTAAAACTTACATGTCAAAAGTATTTCTTGAATTTAACCCTTAAAAAAAACCAAACAAAACCCGAAAAATACCAAAACAGCCACAAAAGCCCCACAGAACAACAAGCAAATGACATGTTTTTTAAGAACTGCAAGCAAGGCTTCTGAATTTTAAGAGGGACAAAAGCATCAACACCAGAAATGAGGGCAAGGAGAACACTTCCTAGTCACTCATATGAGAGCTAAGCTGTCTGGACTTGCAGTCTCAGCAGATTAGCATTACAGGAGGGCAGGGAGAATGCCCACAAAGTTTGGGGGTTTTAAGTACCAACCAGCATTTAAAATAGATTGTCTGTGTTGTACAATACTCAGTGGGACTACTGGCATAGC
This sequence comes from Ceryle rudis, assembly GCA_033439905.1. Classification (NCBI taxonomy): domain Eukaryota; kingdom Metazoa; phylum Chordata; class Aves; order Coraciiformes; family Cerylidae; genus Ceryle; species Ceryle rudis. Next base: position 3,912 of record JAAGNO010020565.1, on the reverse strand, counting down.
TGACTTTATAATGTGACTCCTTGTCAAGCAGACATCTTAGTTTTATGCTGTAGCAAAGAAATCAGCACTAGTGAGGCTGCATCTGGGGTCCTGAGTCCCATTTGGGCTTCCCAGCACAAGAAGGATGCCTCATCCCTGGAACCATTCCTGGTCAGGTTGGACAGGGCTCAGAGGAACCTACTCTAGATGCAGGTGTCCCTGCTCCCTGCAGGAGGGTTGGACTAGATCATCTTTCAAGATCCCTTCCAACCCAAACCATTCTGTGATTCTATGATACTTGAGGAGCCAATATGACAAGCTCCTTCAACCCACTTATTTAGAATTGAAGTATTTCATACAGAACACCTTTCACTCACATGGTCTCAACTTCAGTCACCAAACTAGTATTCTATTCTAATACTTTCCAGGTAGAAAAGAAAAAAACTGCTAGCAATGATATCTTTGATTCTTTTGCCAACCAACTCATCTTGACTTCCTTCAGCAGCCTGACAGGACCTAAATAATACTGCTCGATCCATCTTGCCATTACAGTTTGGCATATGACCAACTTTTTTTTCAGAAGTCTTTTAGATCCATAAAAAAAATCTTTTGTATAATCTTACTGGTTAATATATTGCCCTTCTAAGTCATACAACAAGATAATTCTTTTTTTAAGCCAAAAAGGAAGACAAGCGCTTTGTTCACAACTCAGTTCCTTCACCACACCTCATATTTTAAAAGAAGTTCTGCTTACTGAACATCCAAATGAAGTGATCACATTGTCAGCACAAGGTCATTAACACTAATGTAAATGTCACTATATTATGCATAACTTACATGATGTCACACACTTTATTTGGTGACAAAAATAAGGTCTGAGTGTTGAAAGCGCAAAGGGGATTCCTGTGTTTTGAATTATGTCACCACACTGGAACAAAGCAGACTTTAGCCAAAAGACAACATATAAGAACATTACTGTCAAAAGTCATTTCCACTACAGCTATCACATCATTAAGTCTAAAACGAGACATAATTAACATTGGCCACAAATTTCTTAATCTTTTTTAACATCAATAAAGTCTAGAAGCTGCAGTTAACACCACTGTCAATATCCTTTCCTTTTCATTGGAAATAATGTCCCAAAATAACAAGAGGGAAAATACACTCCAGTACAAAGTCATCGATTCAGATGAAAAATTAAGCCCAGCCCAAGTGGCTTCAGCATGAAGAACTGTATCTGATACGCCACTTTTTTAAATGAGATGCAAGTTCTCCAAGAGGATGTTATTCTTTGCCCCCACATCAATTTTAACTGAGATTTATAGCCAGATATCCTGGCCTATAACCAAATCAGGAAACTATCTTCCTTTCAGCCTATCATGGTTTAACCTCTGCTGGAAGCTAAACACCTGTAGCTGCTCACCCCCTGCTTCCACCCACTCCAAACCCCACCAGTGGGGTAGGAAAGAGAATCAGAAGGATAAAAAAAAAAAACCAAACAAACAAACAAACAAACAAACAAAACCAAACAAACAAACAAAAACACCACCACAACCAACTCAAAGGTTGAGATAAAGACAGTTGAATAGAACAACACAAAGAAAAGAACAGTGCTAATGGTAGTACTAATGAAATGAGAGACAAAGCGAGTGGCAGAAGCCCAAAAGGCTCTACCTGTGCACTAGATGTCAACTTTCCCTGCTGCTCCAGCTGCACTGAAACCACAGGGTGAAACAAGCTGAAAAACACTGCCCCTGGCCCAGACCACCCCTCCCCTTATATAGGGGCCTGACTCAGTGTGGTATTGAGCATCCCATTGGCTGGCTCAGTTGTTTATCCCGGCTGTGGCCCCTCCCAACTGCTGGGACCATCAGCTGCTGGTGATAATGAACCTGAACCCAACCCAGGACACAGCTTTGTACTAATTTTAACTGAGATTTTTTAGAAAACCAAACAGCTTGCAAGTTCATGAGCCAACTTAGGTTTGGTTCACTGAAAGGTGAAGCAGCAGACATTTAAAAGAACCATGAATTTAATTTGGTGCCTTCTGGGATAAATGTTCCTTATTAATGCAAGTTATTACAATAGCTGTGTGTGCTACTTGTCTAGAAGAGAATGGGGATATGCTAAAATGGGGGAAATTGTAGAAGTCAAAGATCAGAACTGTGTGGTTTTGAATTTTAACCTATTTAGGAAATAAATAGGAGTTTTGCAGTCTTCTTGCTTCTGTATTTTACATTATTCTAAATACTGAATATGAAATAGCAGTAGAAAAAGCTCCACTAATGTAATTTTTATGTAAAAAAGAATGGCATCTCTTACCTAAGGATGGCATTCCTAGAGGCACCACATAGCATATTAAACTGTGTCAAAAAAAACCCCAAAAAACAAGAACCACTATTTTACTTTGATAGCAAAGGAAAGTACTGAAGTACTGATAGCAAATGAAAAGACTGAAGAGTGCACTGGAGGACTTAACTGCTGTCATCTACCTTTGACAGATTTAAAAAAAGTCATATTACATGTTACATGACAATCTTCATAATAAATCATGACCATTTTATATCTAGGTATCAGGCCTACAACTGATACACAAGCATTTCTGTAGCTCCCAGTGAAAATTTAAAATGTGATATAAAAGCCAAATTCCTTGACCAGAAAAATCCTCACATTGGTAATACCAAACTCCTAGAGGAAAGGCTTAGCCAGAATTTTGCCCTATAGCTACTGAGATCAGAGGTCATCTGGAATATACTGTTGGTACACATTTCACAGCTATTGGCTTTCTAATTACAGGATATTCTCATTTTTATTTCAGTTTCATCTTCCATTGTTTATGTTGAATTTAGTCAAATCATACTCAGCTTTATTTTCTACTTAGCAGCAACTGTCTTACAGAAGAATGCACAGTCAGATGATAGGTCTGACAGTATTCTGCACAAGACTGTTGCTCTTCCCAAAATAAGACAGACAACTTGGAAAAAACAAACAACATTCAAGAGGTAACACGCTGACACACAACTGTGTCTTAGATGATTGGCCTCTTTTCCATATGCCTTCAATCTAAAGCACGAAATGCAGCTCAGTACTGTAACATACTGTCAACCAACCCCAAGGCAAATCATCACAGGTCAGGGAACAAAGCCAGCAGCGTGCCCAGGTGGCCAAGGCCACCAACATCCTGGCTTGTACCTGCACTAGTGTGGCCAGCAGGACTAGGGTAGGGATTGTCCCCCTGTACTCAGCACTGGTGAGGCTGTACCTCTAATACTGGGTCCAGTTTTGGGCCCCTTGCTACAAGAAGGACATTGAGGGGCTGAAGTATATCCAAAGGGCAGCCACTGAATTGCGTTCTCTATCTTCTTCCGCCTTCCCATCCAAACCAGAACACACCTGACAAATCAGTCTTCACACTGCACTTGAGCCAGCATGAACAAAATACTAAACAAAAAGCTCATTGGTATTCTTATCTCTCTCCTCAGCGTTCGCTCAAGAGTGAGGACTGCAAAAATACATTTACCCATCTGCACTGCACTACACATAGAAACCCAGAATACCAGGGGCTGGAAGGAAACTCTGGAGATCATCTCATGCAACCCCCTGCTCCAGCAGAGTCACCCAGAGCAGGGTGCCTAGGATCACAATGCCCAGGCAGGTTTGGAATCTCTCCAGAGAAGACTCTACCACCCCTCTGGGCAGCCTGGTTCCAGGCTCTGGCACCCTCAGAGGGAAAAAGTTTTTCCTCATGTTCATATGGGACTTTCTGGATTTTAATTTGTGCCTGTTACGCTTTGTCCTGTCACTGGGCACCACTGAAAAGAGTCTCATCCCATCCTCTTGGCCACATCCCCCCCCCCCCCTCCCCCCCCCCCCCTCTCCACCGCTACCACCCCCTGACCCTTCCCCCCACCCCTCCCGCCCCCCCCACTCCGC
>JAAGNO010020564.1:0-10656 GCA_033439905.1 Ceryle rudis | reverse complement strand
AACTGAACCTGCTTGGATCCTGGCTAACAAACCTGGAAAAAAATAACAGGTGATATTACGCGTAAAGGACTGTGAATATGGTATAGCTGTCATGCAAAGCTAAGATGACTGTAAGTGGTGTTTCTATAACAAAAATCTGAACAATGTGCAGAGAATTTTTTTTTTTTTTTAGTTGAAAATGCTGTTTTAACTTAAAAGGAAGTAACTGGTTACTGCGTGTTGTGCAGTGCTATTTGCAGCATCATTAAATCTCCCCTGAAACCTCGCTATTGGAAACTGGATTGAGCCAGGGCCCATTATGAGCCCAGAAAACTGTACAAAATTGCCTGCTTTATTCATATAATGATGCCTAAAATGTTTACACTTGCATGTCTCAAAACAGGCCTCTCTTTTTTTATATTCCTAAATTAGAGTCCATCTGTTATTCATGGCTTGCTTACCTGCAACCAATAGATTGGGTTGTTCATTTGACCCATCCCATCCTGTCTCAGGGCAGTTTGGGGTAATAAAATATTCCTCATTTCCTAGCATCACACTGAGCTTTCTATAATGTAACCCATTCCAGACATTTTGGCATTTCTACTTGGCTAGCTCAGCCAGCACCTAAATATGAGAAAGGCACTAGTGGGACGTGGGCTTAAAAAATCCTCCTAAATATTTATCCAAATTTAATCAATTGCTCTTCATGTTTCTATAAAAGCTCAATATTGGAATCAGTATGTGGTGTTAGCAGAGGGTCAAGTTATGAGTTTGCTGAGGGATTACATCCCTCTGCATGCAAAGAGGAGGGTAAAGGAAAATGTAAAGTACTGAAAGTTTTTAAAATACATTTCAGAGATGAGGAGAGATGATTTCTCTTGCTAGTTTTGCCCACCACTGAAAACTTGGTACCTATAGCAAAATTTGACCTGTTTTAGGAGCCTTTGTAGGTAAAAACATTTCTGTAGTTCACCAAAGTATGAAGAAGCTTTGAGATATGATTACATGCTTTTCTGAAGGAGGGACCTACTCTATTTCCCATCATTCCTGGGGCTCCCCACACTCCTGCAGGTCCCCAAGAGCTCAGCTGATCTATGGTGGTGCTCATCAGGATGCCTTTCTTCCATGCCAGCTCCTGCATTATGCACAGCTTAAAAATGCACACAGACAGGGACAACTCACTTTGGGAGCCTCAAAGGAAGGGCATGAAGTAACCTTTGCAGCAAGGGTTACCTCTGCAGGGATCTGAAAAAATCCCTCCTTTGTGCCTGGCTAGAATAAAATCTTTCCCAAGGCTCAGCATTTTCTCCTTGACCCATGATGTCTGTCAGTGTGACACACGTGTGCTGGTCATAAAGTCATTGCAAGCTGCTATTGCTCGGGACTTCCTGGCTCTTCTTTAGGCACCTCTTTGCCTCTCTGGGTCATGTCTGCACAAGAACTGTTTTCCAGGACTGGAGAGGACTTCTCCCAGATGGACAATCGTGCCCAAATTACCTCAATGGTCCCTATTTTGCAACATCCATGCCCAAATCTGGTATTTCTAATACAGTTAATGTAGGCAAGCTCAGTTTTACACGTAATGCTGATGTGGTGACTAAGGTGATTGCAAACCTGTGGTCCAAAAAAGTTTCCTGCACTCCCCTTCCCCTTATCTGTGAATGTTGGTCATTCCTTCCATGACTCCATCTCAAACACCTGCAAAACCCAGCCATCCTCTGAGGCACAATTTGCGGCTTATGTCACGTGCCTGTACTGTCTGTACTGTCATGTCCAGCAATTTCTGATGTCATGCCCAGCAGTGTTCTCTGTTCTCTTCACTCAGACCATCCTCTGGCCAGGAGTGTGCTGGAGGCCCGTGGCTCCCTGCAGCCCCAGGAGAGGGGCAGAGAAGTTCTGCCCCAGCAGAGGAACCACCCTTCCTGCTGGAGCAGGGCAACAAAGCTCAGGGTGAGAAGAAAAAAGGTTTCATAATTCCAGGAAAATATTGTTACTTGATAAAAAAAATGAATGATATATGCCCTTCACTTGAAAAAGCTGTCAACAACAGGATGTGCATAGGAGCAACTTTGGGCTGTGGTACAAAACCAAACACACAGGGCAATCCTTTCTCCTCTTGGTCAAGAAAGTGTTACTGTTCATCAGCTACTGGGTGCCCCATAGAGCCACTGTTAAAGAAGGAGGTTTATTTCTCCTTTACAGCTGCACATCACTGAAACAGAAAGTATGGGCCTATAAATGTTGTGTAATTTAATCTTACTCTGTGTACTGTATCCTGCCAGTGGCACTGCCTTTTCTTTCAGTCACATATCTTTCAGCACTTGCTGCTGTGATTCCGCATTGAAACCTCTGCCAACTGCTGGAATGTGCACTCACATCAGCAGCTCCTTCCAGCAATAGCACTATTAAAAATAATGAAATGCCAGGTTGTGCTACTTACTGTTCATCTAGATCCATTACGGAAATGTGTTGCAGGACCATCACAGCCTGAGTTAGTCCTTCATTCAGCCTTTGGAGGGATAAGATACAAAGACATTTACAGTTTTAAATATCACCTTGGTTCCGGGCTTTGGCTCACCTCTCTCTGAGCGGTGCTTTTCCCAAAAGATGTACAGGGCAACCTGTTAGTGAAAGAGGCACCAAACAAATCTTTCTTTACTGACAGCACTTCTATCAGTAGCAGATCCTCTGTTATTTTTATCCACCAGAAGTGTGTGAATTAGAGTGTAATGAAAGGACGTTGGCAGCTCTAGAAGGAATAGACTGGCACAGAGTTGTAGAAACTTGGGATAAACAGGTCTAATAATGTAGGAAATAAACAAGTAGAGTACATTGTACAGTAAGTTTTGAATTCTGTTAGTTACACTGCCAGAAAGACCAATAACATTCTGTCATTATTAATTTCCACTGGGGATTGAAGGAGGCCTTGCGGGGAGGAGGAACAACAAAATGACGCAGAAGATACAAGAAATGTGGAGAGTTGTGTGGAAGATACTGGTAACTGGAGTTTCTCATGCAACAAATGTGCTTTAATTCTCTCAAAACAGTTTAGCCTGATTGCAGAGACAAGTAAATTTCCACCTATATTATTCCTCTCCCTGGGAATTCTCCACCTGCTTCCTCTAAATAATCATGGACTAAATGAGATGAGCCAAAAGGAATACAGACTTGACGAAGAAAACACTGTTTAGTAGGGATGGGGTGTGCAGTATCTCTAGAATTACATGCAGAAATGTCCTACCTTTCTCATTCAATTTGAGTCTGCACTGGTGTTATGAAGGAAACAAATCTCTGTGATCCCATAGCATCTCTTGTCATGAGGATGCCTGGATCATATCTCTCACCTGCACATCATAGTGAGTACTCACAAGTGCACACACACACAAGTGGATAGTATGGCCAAGTAATGGCTTATAAAAGCATTTGGCATATAAATGGCATATACAGTGGCACATAAAGTTGCTTCTGAGCAGTATGAGAATCCAGAGGGAACCCTCTTCAGATGCTTCTGTAGCTCCAGGATGTGGCCCTCTTCCCAAGTGGGGCAGACCTGTTGCTCATTTGCTCTTTCTGTGCACGTAACAGAAAAGTGTTGGGAGTTGGCATTGCCCTATAGATACACTCTCTGTTTTCCCAAGACACAGCAGTGAGTAAAACAGAGTGATCAAATAAAGACTTTCAGAAGGAAACAAAGCTGTCAACTCATCAGTGATTCAACGGAGCAACCATCCTCTGCATCTGGGATGCACCTGGTAGACCATGCAGATAATTGGGCAACCATCAGCAACAAATACTGTGCAAAGCATATGTGCCACGCACACTAGAAAAACACATGACCCGTGAAAAGCACTGTTCCTAACAGTGGGGTATCTAAGCTGGGCTCTATCATGTCAGAAAGTTTACAGAGAGTTGACATTCTGTCAGCTCCTCGGGATGAGGCAGCTGACATAAAGAGGAACAGCAGACTCACAGTACAGAAGTGGCTTCTTGCTCTATCCAGTGGTGGTGAGATTACTTATCTAACCAACCATAGCTGTAAGCATTTAATTGCTTAATTACTTGCGACATTGTCTGAAAATATGTTCTCAAAACATCTGGATACCTCCTTGGCCCATAATTTTTTCTAAATTGTTAGATCCTAATGCATCTTCGCTTGCTGGTGATAAAAACCTGCTATTTAGTGAACCTTTTCCTGGGCATTGGCACCTTTACTACGTTCTAGAGAATATAAAATGCTACTTCAGTATTTGTAAAAAAAATGACAGGAATTGAAGAGAGGATGTCTGAGTGGAGATGTTCTTTGTACCACTTGTTCCAAGGGTGTTATCCACCACCCATTAGACTGGGCAAGTTTTGTTATCAGTTTCAGCAGGCTTTGGGTACAACTGAAAATTATGCCATAAAAATGTCTGAAAAGACTTTAAAATATTCCAGTAGAGGTTACTATATTGAATGGCAGACTGAAACAAATTTCTAGTCTTTGATCATCATCTTCATTTCATCCTTTAAACCCATATTGAGATACATCCTTATTAAGAACTCATGTTATGCCCACCTCTACTTATCACCCGGTTCAATATCACTACTCAACCATTTGACATGGGCAATGGAAGTGTTTTCCAACAACGTTCTGAATCAGTGATCCATCCCCATTACAGTCAGACTAAGAACTATAGAGCATCCCCAACTAACAGCTGAAATTACAACAGCACTCTGTGTCATAAAATTTACAGTAATCACAGGCACACCCCCAGTTGAATAGATATAATTAAAGAACTGCTTCAGGATGAAATGAGTCAGAGTTTGGAGCACTTGGAGAGGTACAGAATGTCTTCATTCTGGAGGATTTTATCAACTATTGCCTACAAACAACTTCATATGTGCTTTGTTTTAGGAAACTGATTTTGTTTGTCACTTCAACCACTTTTTTCCTTTTCTGTGCAATTTCTGTGTGTTCACATTTTGAATCAAAGCACAATGCAATTATTTGCTCCATGTCTCCACAAGTGTTCTTTATTAAGCTGAGAAGATGCATACTTCTGAGGTTTTAAGACACTGTTTTGGCTATTCCTTATCTAGTAATGTGGAAGTAATTCAGAAGCATTTCTTTTTGGTTTGACAGAATAACACTAAATTAGAGGGGAAAAAAAATCCAGTTATGGTACAATATGGACTAAATCTCATACTTCAGCACACTCCTGTTTTAGCAGAGAAATTCTGTGTGTGCTCAGATACACTGACTTCTCTACTAGGATCTCCACAAACATACAAAGTAATGGAATAAATTTGGTATGAAATTTGAATGCATTTTTAACAAATCTGGAGTTTAAATATTGACTGTTTTCAGTTTAAGAGGAACAAATATTCCAGCAATGAATAATCATCCCAAAGCAAAGAGACATTCTATTCAATTTACTTTATTGCCACAAAAATGTGGGCTAAATTTCAGGTTGCATTTTCATCCACTGGTTATTTGTAGCAAAAAAATTAAAATATAATGTTATAATAATTCATTTTGGGTGCCATCAAAATAAGAAATATATAATCTCCTGACAAGAGTACTCTGTGCTGTGTGTTTGCTCACAATTTAATCAACACTAGGGGTTTTTTTCAAGTCCAGAAAGGTTCCACAAAAACTTCTGCAGCAATAATGAGCATGGCATTGAAAATACAAACTACGAGTGTATTTTTGTGGTGTTTTGAAGCTCCTTAACAGTATTTATGATTTTTTTTTTACATAGTTTTCCATATACATATGCCAGGAAAACACGTATAATGGTTCACTATCTTCCACCTCTACTAGAAAGCCCTCCATACCCCCAGTGGATGGTCATATCAAAGTGTGCAACAGGAGCTTGTGCTCTCCACTGCATGGCAGTCAGCATGAAGGGAGCTCCCTGATTCCACACAAGCCCATGTACACACTTTATCACTGTCCCAGCATACCCCAAACTCCATTTCCTAGAGGTTTGATGAGTACTGCAGATCTGCTTGACCCCATAGCTCTGTTGTCTCTTGAGCCCTGATTTAACTTGTTTGTGAACATAACTTCTGCAGTCAATATGCAGCATCTTCATACAGCATTTTCAGGTGGTCTGAGCACACTATCCTGTCAAAGGACAACAAGGGTCCTCAAGCACCACACAGTGCCTATCAAGGAGGTGCTGCAACACCATTGTCCCACTGAAGCTGGGTTGAGGCAGGATGTGACAGACATCTTGTAGAAACGACATCTCAGTAGGTGCAATCTGGGGGAGTTGAAGCTTGTGTGCTGTAGAGCACTATACAGCCAGGTTGGCTGTAATCAAAGCAAAAGACTGTGACAAACATCAGCCTTGGTGGAGGAGCATTGATCGGGATTTATCATATTAAGACTTCACTAAAGCATTTACCAAAGTAGATCACATACAAGCTGTGAGCAGTAAATGAACTGCCTGCACAAGAATGAGCTGCAGAGGTTGGGTGGATGCTACAAGATAAAGAAGCCTGCAAAATAACCAAGCGAGAATGATGGAGTAAGGGTGACATTTGCAGAGCATGTACTGGTGCCACCAATGGACATGGAAAGAAAACACCCAAAGTAGGGTACACACATAAGCTAATACATAAATATTTTGACCATAGTACAAATAAAAAAGTCACAAACAGGCTTTGCAGCAGTGTAGTAGAGGCAGAAGGTGCTGTGCCACAGACATTAACCCTTTGCCTACTAGGTGAGAGTGTGTTAGGACTGTGTCTTCTGGGCAACGCTGCTGAGCTGACACGCAGTTGCTCTGTTTGAAGCAAGACAGCACTGACAGCACTCAGCAGTACATCAAGGCATCTGAGGCTGCATCACTGACATGTGGGTAAGGAAGGACCACAGAACAACAGCAAAATAATGACCAATTGCCTTTGTTGAGGTATAAGATCCTGCCAAGTTTTGAATTTCAGCAGCTTTTATTCGGGCAGCATTTTTAAAAAGGGCTGCTCTGCTTTTCCCTGCAGAAGGAGCATCTGTTTATACTTCAGAGTCCTAGAACTACTTATGACCAGGGACCACCCATGGAAAACATAAGCCTGAGAGTATTTCTGAGAAGCAAAACCATAAAAATATACAGTATTTACATGGTATTTTTGGTATCATCGGTCAACACTGAACTGCAGCAGTTAATCCAAATACAATGATTTGTAATTTGTATTTTGTAATTTGCTTACAAGGAATAATTGCACTGGGAACAAACAACAAAAGAGATCACTTTTTCATAGAAGGCAAAAAAGGATTATGTCCTTAGGAAGGTAACAGGGTGGCATCCAGAGCTCAGGAAAGAGACAGCTTTGTGGGAAGGACTATAGTAAGTCTGGTCTGGTGAGTGCTTTGTACCGACAGCATCTCATCATAGCCGGCACAATATGCTTCAGAGAGAGCTGCAAGAGCCCTTAAAATGAGTTTTGAATCACTCATGCTGAAGAAGAACCTGCTTTAGCACAGTCAAGAGTGTATCAGGAGTCATGGTATAGACATGTATAGGTGGGTGGGAGCTGCCTGTAGTCTCTGGAACCTGCTTGAACATTTCTTTGACCCTTCCTGGATTAGCATAATGCTGCTGCACTGGGATTAACTTGATTGATCAACACTGCTTTTAATTGTCGTAAAACTGCAAAGCAGCTCAGATTTGCCCTTAGCTATGATTTTATAGAATATGCAGAAAAATCTCAAGAGGTTCTCATTGTTCACTGCATCATGTCTACCAGAATTACTCAAAAGAAGAGAGACTCATTTCACCTCACGGTAGATACCTAACTGTTAATCATCTCCATCTAAGCAAGTCACCCTGGGCTCCCTTCAGAGTCAGTGGAAAGAAATGGGCACCTCCAAAATGCAACTCATTTCATCTTCACATAGATGCCTAAGATGGATGAGATGAGTTGCCTTCTGGAGGTGTCTATTTCTCTGCATTAACTATATAGAGAGCCTTAGGTAACAAGCTTGCACTCAGATGATTAACGTACAATGTCAAAAGCTAAAGGCAGATGAATCCCACAAGCAGTGCATTAGCATTTGAGCAGTCAGCCCTGCAGACAGAAAGGAGGGGATTACAGAGCACACTGCTGACAGCCACTCTGGCAGCTTCTTCTAGCTCTGCAGAGCAATACCTGGTGATGTACCCAGTGACTTCCTAGGAAAGAAGCAGCAGCCTGAATACAAGGAAGGGATTGGAAAAGAAGAAGAGCAATACATTAATGAAAGAGAAGAAATGTGTGCAGACAACAACCAGCCAAGAATTCCTTGCTGGGTGTTTCCTGCACAAAACAGCATGGCTCAGTATGACTAGCTGTATCTGAATGATCCAGAACTGAAGTAAGGGAGACTGTGATAAGCCCACAAGAAGATGGCCTCACACAGACTTTCCTCTTGCATCTGCAGTTCTGCCATGATGGAACTGTGGTGGACTGAGTGAATGCATGCACACATGGCGCCCAAATGCATATGAAAACTTGCCTGAAAGGCACGTTCCTTTTCATGGCAAGACATGTGACTACCTGAAAGGAAAGGAAGCAACTCAGCAATGCTCTGCATCATCCACCTACAAACACTCCAAGGAAGTCACAGACCAGGTCTGAAGAGCGTTGTTGGAATGCTGTAAGAGATGGTCCACTTACGGTGATACCTCCCTACCATGCAAGCTGAGTACTTGGGGAAATGGAGAGTCCTTTTATCACCATTCAGAGCTGGGCAGATAAGACACAAAACTCTTAACCCAGCTCTCTTGAGCACCAGCCTGATGCCATAATTACTGACTAATATTGCCTCTGTAGTCTGTCACGAGAGCAGGTTTTGGCAGTCATTTCAGCTCCTTTCACAGTCATATGAAATTAATTTCATTATTAAAAAATCTAAAGAATAATGGGATTTAACTGACTTAATGTGAAGCTTCCTGGGCTGTCACTCCAGCCAGCTTCCAATCAACTCATTCAGCTGTGAGTGACTGATATTTGTGCCATTCATTAAGAGCCCATTGTCTCAGTTTAAATCCTTCCTTCCAGGCTTAATATTTGCATAATATTGTTTTTATTTTCCAAATCTATATTTCCTCTGTCAGGCCTCCTGGGCGGAGGGCTCTTCATGTGTATGTGACTGATGCAGTCACCTCCTGCTCCTGGAAGTTTGTTTTACCTGTAGTTGCAGCATGTTAGGGGAGGATGGGTGAGATGCAGAGTCACTGCCTGCGACACATGCCAGAATGGAGTTAGACAACAAGTTGTTATGCACATATCTAAATAAATAGTACAGCTTACAGTTTTCATTTGCCTGACCATCATGACAATGGCCTCATGGAAGATCATGGCATTGTTATGGCTGACATTGTATGAACACAGAGCAGCCTTCTCATCTTCTCTAACCCCCAAACATAAGTATGAGATGTCAGAACTCTACAGAAAGTCTGAGAGAGAGATTCTCTTCAGCACTGATGACTATATAAAATACTTGGCAAAAGTCACTCTTTTGTTGTTCAAAATTTGAGGATGGTATTATCACATGATTAAAAAGATCTGGAGATCTTTTCTTGATCTGTGCCATTTCCCATTCTCATTTTAGACCATGGAGCTCTCCAGCAGTCTTGGATACATTTCACCAGAAAGCACCAGGACAGAAGAACACTTTCTTTTCTCTGTTCCTTTGGTAAAGCAGGAGAGACAGGAACAAAGGCTTAGAGAGGGATTTTCTAAACCAGCATCACTCCACATTAAAACAGGTTTCTAAAGCTATGCAAAATAATATGATTAATGATTAGAGACATCTTCCTTAGACAGAGCAGAGGTTTGCTTACTTCCACTCTTCACTTCTTGTTTTTCTTGCACCCCAAACATCCATCCTTCCTTATAGAAAAGCAGAAACCTTTTAAGACTCCCCTGTGGCAGTTTTATCCAAAGTGTTTGATAGGTGGGGCAGTTTCCATCCTATCTATTTTGACAGAAAAAAATTTGCATTTGACAAAATAGGCATTGCTGATAGAAATTATGTCATTCTCAGAGGGAAAAGCTACTTGAATTTGAGTCATTGATGGCATCTAAATTCTCTGTATAGGATACTTTCAAGAATATATATCGATCTGTACAGGGTTTACAATGTTGAACTGAGTGACTTTCACTCCTATGTGTTCAGTCAGCGTGGACACAACCTTCCAACCACAAAACAAGCTCGCAAAGCCACATGGCTCTCACTACCGCTCCACCTGGTCCAGGAGCTCATCTCCAGCAACGACCAGCAAGGGGTGCTTAGGGACGGGCTGCGAGGAGAGGGCAAGCTCCAAGTAGGCTCTCCTGGTTTCCAGTGAGTCTCTGTAGCCGAGACGAGCAGGTACGAGCCCGAAAGATTTTTGTTTCAAGCTCTCGGAAGAGCTCTTAGCACCGACACACCTATTCTCCGGGAGGCTGCCCGTGTCGGGGCTGCCTCAGCTCCATCCGGCATCGGGGTGACCCGAACCCGCGGCTTGGCTCCCCGCAGGGCTGCAGCTCCCCGCCGCCTCCCGCCCCTCGCCGGGGAAAGACAGCCCCTCCGACACGGGTCCAGCCCTCCGCGCCAGCGGCGAAGGTCGGGCCCGAGCACCGGCAGCGGCTCCACCGCGCCGGCGGAAGAAGCGGCGGCGTGGCCCGAGGGTCGGGACACGGCTCCCCGCGCTGCTCACCCCGCCG
>JAAGNO010020561.1:12009-37003 GCA_033439905.1 Ceryle rudis | reverse complement strand
CCTGGATGTGTTTAAGCATCACTTAGATGTAGTGTTGGGGGATATGGTCTAGGGGAGAACTTGTAGAGTAGGGTTAACGGTTGGACACGATGACCCCAAGGGGCTTTTCCAACCTAAATGGTTTTGTGATTCGGTGATTGATCACAGCTCAAAATATTTGACTTCGAAGTATATTGAAGTCATGCAGATATAAACTAGGATATTTCTGAGGTTCGTATTGATGCTCATAACCACAGCTCAGAGATCTTTGTGGATTCCATCTGGTATGTTTACATACTGAGGCTGAGTCTATGCTGCTGCTGCCTCTGTTTTAAGTAATCCCCTTTCAGGGCTCTGTTGCCTGGCTGTGGGATTTTTCTTACACCTGGTTAAACTCTGCTTGTTACTGATCTCCTCGTCTGATCTAGGAAAAGTCCTGCTCCCAACAAGAGTGTTGTCTTGGACAGGCTGGTCAGGACATGGTGCCAAGTTACAGGCCACTCAAGGGCAGCCAAGGTAACCTTCATGCAGGTTCCTAGATCAGTGTAGCTTTGGTCAAGCAGTTGCTGACTTGATAGAGAGCTGTCTCCTGGAATGAATGTCTGTGTTTCCCTCCAGCTGCATCTTGGTGGGTTGGGTCTCTTTCAGTTTGGGGCTGGAAGACTCTACTGTAGTCTGTTACACCTGGTGTAGTGTTAGCATTAAGGAAGCCTTGCAGCTGCAATGCTTCTAAGTGATACAAATATTGTGCCACTTCAATTAGTTGCCATTTTTTTCTGAAATTGCGTTCTTATTATATAGTAATTGATACAAAGCCACCTTAATATAGCAAGAATTGAGCATGAGCTCTAAGCATACAAAATAACCTCTTGCTAACGTGACTATGTCCACTGCAAGGATCATACTGTGTGTTTCTGCTGATGGGAAAGCTGGCATTTTCTACTGAATTCATTTAACTACTGTAAAGTGGTGTGTGAAACATCTGATCTGCAGTATCCACTGCTGTTAGATTCCTTATATAGCTGTACTGTAATCTTGGAAACAAACTTCTGTTCATTTTGTATCAGGTAATTACCTATAAATTTATTTTAAACTGATTGGTTTTGTATGTTGCTGTTTTTCTCTCAAGTGTGTGTTTGACTTGGAGAGATTCTAAGCTGATATGAGTCCTTAGTTGCATTTATTTTAAGCAAAAGGTTGACTTGCCTAACATGAGTTGGACTTTTAATCTGGGAATTCAGGAGTGGAGAATTCCAGCATCTGAGCATAGGAGATGGCTATTGTGACTTGGCTGGAGGGGGAAGGAAGGGCTGCATAGACTTGAGATCTCTCCTCGTGGATTTGTCATAAATTTGAAACAGAAAGTGGAAAAGATCATGTGTATTTGTGCCCTTCTCAGTCTCTACTTACAGTGCTTAAGTCCAGGCTGCTGCAGTCGCTTCTCTGGATCCAAACTGTGTGAGGGGATTTATGGTGTATGTATGAGTGGAATCAGAGGCGGGGTCTTGTGGATGGCTGTGTCAGAAATGAGAAGTGGAAGTCTGCTAGTGTGTTTGAAAAGCTGTTAGGAGGTGCATTCTGGGACTGGTCTGGATGGCAAGGCTGCTGCAAGTGACCTATTGCCATGAGAAATTGAGGCATTACTAATCTGCAGGGGTTTGTCTGCAACAGATTTCTCAAGTATGCATCTGAAAGAGAATCATGGGATGTACTTGTGTGGGTGCTGCTGGAGGTAGAGATAGAGGAAGTACTACCTGGATGTAGCATTATAGAATTTATTTATTTTTTTTTTTTTAATCTCTGCATCTCTAAGTAAGTTTTGTTCATGTTAGGAAATCAACAGAAGCACAACCTTGTTCCTTTGCCCTGGATAAGCCACTCCTCTGTTATAAGACATCTGGGTGTGATGAGCAAAAGGGAAGATGGAACTTTCATGGTAATTTGTGGAAATTACCTGCAGCTTCCTTACTAGATATAAATTGCCGTGGGGAAGTATTTTGGGAATCACTGTGGTTCACTCAGGTCAATGCTTTGTATTTTCAAGGGACGGGAAGTAGGTGTTTCAAGCCCCTCTGAGGACAGTTATTGGGCAGTTGAATGAATGTGAAGATTTTTCTTAACTAAACCACTTAGCGATGGCCTCATGCTTTGCAGAGTGTACTTTCTATCTCTTATTAAAAAAAAAAAATACATATAGCAAGCGTCTAGGGATATTTAGTCTCTTCCTGAAAATAATTACATTAGAATTCATATTTCTACCATGCTTTATTATGTGTAGAAATAATTAAATCCAGTGAATGTTAATTTTCCTACTGAAAGGTCTCAGGAAGATATTCCAAACATGCTTTCTCTTGTTTGGAAAAGACGTCTAATCTTTTTAAGCATAAGATTGTTCTCTTTAACTGATGTAGGTCAGTTTATGTTATAAACACAGACCAATTGATACAGATTGTCTGACTGCAGCAGTACTATAGCAGTTGCTCCTGTTCCCACTCGTGGCTTGTGGTGGAGTATGCTGCAAAGGCAGGTTGATCTCACTGGTTTGGTGTGTCTGCTCTTGGCCAGTCTGTGCTGCCCAGCGCAGGTATGATGTCTGCTTGAATTGGAAGAAAAGTAGCATCTTCAAAGTGCCTATGCTGCTTCAAATTAAAAAAAAAAAAAAAAAAAAAAGAACATGCAAAAGACAAAAGCAAATCTACCAGCAACATGTTTTCTAGGTGCCTTCTATAGCTAATTTAGACCCTTGGCTGTTCCACGGTAGTGCTTTTATCATTACACACATCTGCAGTTCGAGAAGGTTTAATCAACAAAATATTTATTATACATTTTTTCCCCTGGCACTGACAGAACTAGTTCTGCAGATGCATACGAGCCACCTTCCTCCTGCCCAAATGAAGCAACACCCCGACTCCACTGATAGGAAGGGGTCTGTGCCTCCTGAGTGTTGGGTAGACCCACAGAGATATGGCGCTGGAGCCAACCCCTGGTTACTGGTGTCTTGTCTTCCAGTGGCCCTATGCTGGGTCCATGTCCCTACCTGCTGGGTTGGCATTATGGATATAAGAGGAAGAGTGGCTTTTGGGCCTTATGGTGCCCTCCTAGCTTCGGAAAAATCAGTAGCGTAGGGTCTATAAAATCAGGCTGGTTTTTTTTCTGTTTCCTTGTTGCTAGATGGATTTTTTTTTTTTTTCTTTGCACAAGTGTGAAATGCCTGTTGGTAGAAAAATGGATTTGCCAAAGTCTAAATTGGGTTCAAACCATTTGATCTGTTATTTACTGGAGTAAACAAATTCTCAGTATGAGTTAAAAAAAAAAAAAAAAATAGGTGAAGTTAACATATCACTACAGTCTAGTAATGAATAGCAGCCGAGGAATTCCTTTGCTGTTGTTAAATGAGTTAATGCTTAGATTCGGCATTCATTATAGCAAGTTCCTAATTGCTTGCTAGACCCTCTGCTTTTCTGGAATGTTGGAATTTCTAAGAGGGTCACTCCATGTGGGAACAAACAGCTTAATCATGGGTGGACCTCAGAATGGTGTACAGTTCATAGCAAACAAATATCACAGAAATGTAGACTGAAAATGTGCATTGTTTTCCATTCTAATGAAACTTTCTGACATGTGAAGGGTTTTTTTTTTTTGTGGTATCTTACCTCTGCAGCACATTTTCTCAGTAGCTTAAATATTTCTGTGGCATCACTTGAGAATGATTTTATTGTGTATTGGTTTCTGTTTAAGAAAAGTCTACAGAGAAATAAGTTATGAGACTTGTTTTGAAGTATTTAATTGGATGCTGCAGTAAAATCACATGCAGCTTTGTAAATAGGCAGCTTTATATATACACTCAGCTTCATGAATGCAAAACTTAAAAATTTTTATATTATTGGTGAGTTACTTATCAGTCCAATATCTCTGGGTGGAGCAGAACAAATACTTGTTATTAAAACATTCTCTATTGCTGTTTTACTTCCAAGGCAACAGCTTATCCTGCAAAGATCACCTATCCAGAACTACCAGCTGGAGACTTTTACATTTTGAATATACTTGACATTATTATCTGGTTTTCTGGGAAATGACAGTTCTTAGAGTGAAGGATTAATTCTCAACCACGAGCATCCTCTGGTGAACTGAGTTAATGGGCTCATTGTTTGACATGAACAGAGGATTTTGTGTGAGACTCAACCTAGGTCTGCGTCACTGAATGCTGCAGAAGTATTGAACAGAGCACCGCTGTCCCTGTTGAAGCAGCAGCCTCCCACCCAATCTGCAGCTCGGATCAGTCCTGATCACTCTACAGAGTGCTTAGGTGCTCTGGGGACAGCCACTGGCACTGCACTGAGTTTTGCTCTCAGCTTATTCTCAGACCTCAAAGCCACTGGGAATCCGAACACTTTGGTGCAGCTGCAGGGACGGGAATGCTGCTGAAGTCCTCGGCACTGATATTCCCACTTCTAAGGGCCTGGCCTTTTAAAAGAGAATCGTGTCTTCGCTGCAGAGTGTTTTCATACTCTAATCAATGGTGGCTATGGATCCATCGCAGTGTCAATGATGCTGCAGTTGCAGATGTGGGAAGTCAAGTCCTGACGCATGCTGTTGTCAGTGGAGGAGCTCTCTAGGCTCCCTGCTGAATGTCACCAACCTGCACTGGAGCCATAGTCACCAAATTTGCGTTGTCACTTCTGTCAAGTTGACGTGATCAGACTTGTATTTTTTCATGGTGTCAGGTACCCTGAAGGATAAGCATTCATTGTGCTAGCTAATTCTATACCCCTGAGTATTTCAGACTTTAGATATTTTGCAGACAACCTTGTTTGGTTGGAAAATCCAGACATACCTTCCTTTGGATAGTTTAATGAGAAGCTGCTGATGTGTGTGTGACCTACAGCACGTCCTTTCTTGGCACCATCACCCAAATAACTTCAATTGCTCTTCACCTACTGAAACCTCTGCCTTTTGTGGTTCACAAAACCAGTACAGGTGGCTGAATATTTTTCTATGCTTCCCTGCATGGCTCAGTTGGCTGAGTTCCTGCAGAGCGTTGTAGGAGCCAGCATAATTTCTTGTTTGCTTGCTTTCTTATGTGTGGTCTTGGTTCCATATGCATACAGGGAAATTAGTGCATATCTGGAGAAAAGCCTGTCATCTGGAGACACAATTTTTTTGGAAATAACAAATTTTACTGTCTGGCAAATATCCAGTGGCGCTCCCTCATCTTCCTAACAGCAAAAACCTCAGTGTTTGTCTCCTGTAGAAGAGGACATTCTTTAAATCTTCAGCACAAAACCCACATAGATAAATGCTGGTCTATACTTTAAGAAATATTTTGAAAATTAGTAAGTAGTAATTTTGAATGAAACCTTACTGCAGTGAGGAATTATTTATAGAGTAATTGCTGCAAGCAGTTCTGTAGCAGAAAGCACTACCTCTGTCCAAGAGTTGTATTTGTGGAAACCTGATAATAGTCTTGAGCAGTCTTGCAAGGTACAGGAACAAACTAAACAAACTCTGTGGAATTTAGACTTCTGAATCAAAAGGTAGCCCGCATCTCCTAATTTGTTTTCATCACGAGAAATAGTGTTTTAAATAGTTTCTATAAATATGTGATAGGTGGTAATGCATCAGGAAAAAACCCCAACAGAGTAATATGACAATACTTATCACTCTATGATGTGTTTTGACTACAGTAGCCAAGTTTGTGGGATTTTTTTGTTTGTTTGTTTTGTTTTGTTTGCTAACTTTTGTCATGCTACAGGTTTTGTTTCTAGAAGTCCTGAGGACAAAAGGGCAAGTGAAGAGGAAAACAGGAGAGATGATGAGTGTAGAATGTGCAAATTTACATACAGGTTAAAAAAGTTTTTGCATCAAAAAACTGTTTAGAAACTTGCTTTATTTTTAAACATCCCTCAGTAGTTCTACAAATATAAAGATTTCTCAAGAGAAAAGGTACAATGAGTAAGTGTTTTCCTCCACTGCTGTGTAAAAGAATAACCCATGACTAACTTTTCTGCCGGAATACAAGTAAAATCTGAGTAAATCTGGACTTCAGAAATTTTGTAGCAACGCAGTGGAGCTGTGAGATGACAGGCCCACCCTACGCTTTTAACACCTCACCCGCCCACAGCCTGCAGGCAGGCAGAGCCAGAGATGGCCAAAAACTCAAGATGGTCCATATAGTGAGACAACTGGGGCACAGATGGAATGAGGTTTTCTTTCCCACGTGTGTTACCTATTTTGAAAAACACACACAATTCCCTCCTCCTTAATACTTTCTTTTAATGTTATCTGCTAGCTAGTCACTTGGCCATGTCAAGACAGCTATAACTGTGCTTTTTGGAGCAGCCAGGAGGCTGTGTTTTCAGAATGGAAGATGCTCTTGTTTTGTAAAACCTTCTTGAGTGGAATGTTATGACATGTCTCAAGTGTCAAAGTTACTGAAAGGACTCTATCAGTTCTGTTGCAGGATTTCCGTAAGCCTGGGCTGAGAACTCTTCAAGCTGGGCTGCAGTCTGCTGTTTTCCCTTCTTGCTCTTCACACAGCAACACTAACCACATATTGGGTTATGGTATCAGGTGTCTAACCAGAAGGCTTGAAGGAAGCGTTTACACACCTCTCCAGCACTTGTGAGGCCATATTTGTAGCAATGTGTCTAGTTTTGGGCTCCTCAGTACCAGAAAACTGTTGACAAACGGGAGTGATTCCAGATACCACAATGGACCAGGGCAGGGGAACACTGGACATAAGAGGCTCCAAGAGCTGGACTTGCTCAGTTCAAAGAGCAGAAAGCTCAAGTGGGATCTGACGGTTTATTTCACTACATACGCTGAGGTTACAGAGGGCTCCCCTTAGAGCTGCACAGCAATAGGGTGACAGACAATGGTCAGAAGCTGTAACTCAGGAAATCCCTATTAGGTTGTAAACAAATCTTTTGCTGTGAGAATTCAAACCCTAGAACCAGGACCTACAGAAGTTGTGGTATCTCCATCCTTGAAGGGATTGGTTGCCTTGCTCAGGTGATTTTCTAACTTTATCTAAATCTGAAGGTGGATCTAACAACAAAACTGGTCCAGCTTTGAGCAAAGTGGAAGGGGATTTTGAAACTTCTTAACCAAGTGGTCTTCAGAAGCCCCTTCCCCAACCTCAAGTAATTCATTATTCTCTTCCATAGGCGTGTCACTGCCTGCTGTCATTACTGAAAACTAACAAGCCCACAAGTCTTCCACCTTCACTCACTTCTGGAACCTAGGAGAACAATCCCAAGCTTGACATTTCTGCTTTTGGTTGCAGATGATGCTGTGGCAAATCTAGATGTGTCCTAAATAGCTGTGATTATATCAGGGGTGTTGTGGCACCACCTTGTCTGGCACCAGTGACAGCAGCCTCTTTGTTGCTTCAGTCTTTTCCTTGCTGCTCTGTGCAAATACCAATGCTATGGTGTCCTAGTATTCTGGAGCAGTAGTGAACCTACACTGATGTGAAGCCATGGGTGTTTTCTCCTGTGTAAAAGCCACTGTGAGGTCGGGTCATAGCACTCAGCATAGATGTATTACCCTGAAGAATGGATATTTTTCTTCATCCGCTCATTTTCCAGATCAGCCAGTTGAATTGTGGTGGTCTTTGGTCATGGTTGTACTTGACAATTAGGGAAACAGTGAACATTGAGGTTGAGCCCTTTAGCCCTTTTCTTTTCTTTTTTTTTTTTTTTTTTTTTTTTTTAAACCCCTCAAGTCCTTGATTTCTGGGCTGAAATGAAAGGCCTATACTTGTGCCAAAAGGGATTATTTTGCTCAGGTTTTGTGAAGGAGGAAAGGAAGAGCTTCTGAATAAGGATTAAAAGAGAACTCAGAATAGCCTTTGCTTGCAGTAGAAGGAATTGAATGCTTCAGTCATTTCCAGGCACCTCTGTAGGGCATGAGGAGAAGTTACTCCTGTGTAGAATATTTTTCTTTTGTTCACTCTGCATATATACATAAAGAATATAAAATTGGCCTTAAAACTTGGGTTTAGGGGGTTATACGGAAAGATCTGATCTGTAATAACCAAATAGATCAGTCTCTCCAGGGACCATTTGCATTAATGAGCCATCTGCTACCCCCTCCTCTAGGAAGCATCATGGACAGCATCATGCTCTTCCTGTCAGGCAGTGATAATGGGATCTTCAGGTGTCTTTGTAACAGGAATGTGTTTGACACATTTTTGGTTGTTCTTCCTCCATCCCCAGTGACTGCCTCTTGTCTCAGACAAGCTGGTCCTGTCGGTCATTATAAATGTGAGAAGAGATGGAAATAACCAAGAGGTCTCAGGTCTCCTTGGCAATATGGCGATTAACACGGGCTGTACAATGCCCTGATTCATTCACAGAGGGTGAGAGTGTGGAGTTGTGAATGCTTTGCTTAGGTGGCATTACAGCATCCAGTCTTGTACGGCAGATTGCTGCTGCTTGTATTGCCTTAAGCATCTCATTCTCTTTAAAAAAAAAATAAAATAAATAAAAAAAAAAAAATCTTCATTCTTTATCGATTCTTACAAGATCTGAGGAATCTGTTTGTCACCTCACATCAACAGAGAAGTATTTACATTAGCTTAGTTTAAAGAGGATTTTTCTGTTGAATTTGCCTCTGCAGTTGTGCTATGTTCTCTTCAAACACTGTTTCTCTTTCCGAGCAGGCGGAGCAGAAGAGAATGATTCTCTTACACCTATTTAAAGAGTGGGGAAATGAATTCTGACCTCTGTGCAGTTACTTGGCATTTACACCATACTCCCAAGGAGGGAATCAGTCCTGGTCTCACAGTACTACAGTCCTACATGGAGATTATTGGTTGTCTCAGGGAAAACTTCTTAGTTTAAACACACTGTTCCAAAGTTCAGACTCTGTCGCCCTTCCATGCTTTAGTTTCATTGGCAGTAAGAGATGCTGAGTTATCAAGGGAGGCCTTGGCAGGGGAAAAAGGGCCAAACCTTGAATGTCTTCTCTGTGTGTTGTATGAAGAGAGGCTATACCTCCTGGTAGTTCCATCTTCAGTTTTTTTGTTTTAGGAAAAGACTAGTTAGGAAGAATATAGCTTCACACAAGCTTTTTGTCTGCAATGATCAGGAATGGCAGATCTAGATTTTTAGTAATCAAAATAATTTTCTCTTAAAGTCTTCTGCTTAAATACACAACTCTCTATTCTACCGACACCACTTTTGAGATTCTCCCTCATCAAATTTGTGCAATCAGAATGTCTTTTCCAGAACACTGCTGTTCTGTGGTGTCTTGGATCTCATGGGTGCCGTGGTCTTCAGTCTTTTAAAATAAAAGCCAAGTCAATTATTAAGTTCTTTCCTTCCCCCAGTGCATGAAACCTCACAGCACAGCTTTTGTTTAGAAGCAGCATGCAGGCCAGGTAGTAACTGGTAGAGATCTCTGATCAGCTTGTCACTTGTGTCTCAGATGCATGTGATTTCAAGGGGAAGCTACCAGATGAGTGATTTAAGCTACTATTTTTTGCTGGTTTTCTCACCCTCCTTCACCCCCCCACCCATTCATTCACTGTAATTAGCCCCTCTTTTTTGAACATATCAATAATTGAATTCATAAACCAAGATAATTACATCATGAGTTCTTTTCCCCAATACCAGCTGTTCCATGTTTTTTCTTCCTGTCAGTGCTCATAAACAGGCAAGACTTCCTGCTATATTACATATCCATATTGTTGGCAAAAAGCAAAAATGTTGTCATTTGCAACTACCTGAATATATTGGTCATTAAAGAAGGAAGTCTGGTAAGTGTTTGCAGGACAGCTGATGCTCTGAATAGTACTACTTGCTAGCAGCCATCCACTCTCTCTTGATACTGTGCAAAATGAAGAAATAATTAAAAGGTTAAAGAAGATTCCTCATCTCTGACAAGCAACAAGCTAACACTGCAGGGAAGTAAGAGCAGAATGGGATAGAAACTGTCAAGTTTCTCCATGCAGCCTTGTCAATGTCTAATCTCTTCCTCCACCCACTTTGCACAGTATGGTTTTGGTTTTTTATTTTGTTTGTTTGCTTTATTTTTTTGTTTGGGTTTTGTTTTCTTATTTTGGTTGCTTTTTTTTTTTTTTAATATTGGTGTGCATGAAGCATCTACCTCTTGGTAGACTCTTGATGGTTTGGGGAGACTTGTAATTCCATAATATAACTAGGGCAAGTGTATGGCGTGGCTTGTTCTTGGTGATGAAGTGGACATGTCAGCAACTGTGAGCTGGGGTTGTCTTCACTCCATGGGCATGAGCTGGCTCCTGTTTGAGCCGGGGAGCTGTGACAGAGCAGCTGGTAGCTTCCAAGTGCTGCTGAGGAGGGATATCTGCGCTGGCACCTCACCAAGGGAGAGGAAAATGTGTCAGGGAAAGTCAGAAGAGGCAAGTTAAGGCCTTTTTTGGAGGAGAGAGCATAGCTGAACTTGTGCAATGTGGGTGAGAGAGGCTTAAAAGGTGTTTAAACACCTCACAAAAAGCAGGAGTGAGGGGTCAGCAGAGTTGAGTGTTCAGGACATATCCTCTGTAGGACTGAGCAGTGTCTGGTGATCCCTTGTCTGGCTTCGACACTGACTTTGAACATCCACAAGCCACTCATCTGTAGATTAATTAGTAATTCCAGTTTGATCTGTCCAAATTTCTTTCTTATAGTGGGGCAGTGGTATTTTGGTGTCTTGCAATTAAACAGCTGAAGAAAGAAGGGTAAAACTTCAAAGTGACCTTTTGCTAATGGTCCTCGAGAGTGTTGGAAAGGATTTGTTTGCTTAGACTGTGACTACTCCCTTGTGAGCAGCATCAACCTATTGAGTTTAATTGGTCTGTAGATGTTATTCTCCTGGCTTTATTTAGTTTGGAGGGAAGATGCTGAGGGAGGGGAGAAGTTAGATGGGCTACTTCATATCTTTACGTGTTGTTTTTTCCTATATGTCAGGGTTTGCTGCTCTCTCTAGAGAATATTGGAGTTAAACACAAAAAATGCCAGGACAGAGTAAGAGAACTCTGAAACTGGATTTGGTGAAGATTGAGGGAAAGAAAATATGGTTATTGCTTTGTCTAAAAATATATATTTTAAGCTTACTTATCTTACCTGCAGGGATCTTGGATCATACTCCAAGTGCTCACAGCATTCCTCCCCACCAGGAAAGCATTGTTATCCCTGTTGTACAGGTAAGGGCTCTATGTTAGGGTAGACTTTCCAGTCTGTACTGCCCAGGCCTAAATTTTTGCTCTACTGAGGGTTACAGAGCTCTTTCAACTGTGTCTGTTCATTTGAAATGGTCTCAAAAAGAACAGTAACACTTGCAAAAAGTCAATTCTGTAGTTCAAGGCAGAGAAGATTTGGACTCAGAAAGCTTGTCTGGCTGATTCAATGGTGATTTCAAGGACTGGAGAAAAGGGGCTGGGCAGTGGATAGTCTTCATTTGGCTATAAAGATGTAGTGTGGTCTGGGAATTTGCCATGCTGGTGTGACCAAGGTGACAAAACCTTAATTCCTTCTTCTACTGGTTCTGCTTTTAGCCTGTGTCCAGCTCAACTGGGGAGAAAAGCTGGGGCTCTTGATGCTGCATCTTCGTAACCTAATGTTCTACCCTAGGTGGGAAGCCAGGGCTGTTGCTTGTGAAATGTTGGATAGACAGTGTTCATACTGGAAAACTCATCAGCTGGCACCCCCTGAGTTTCATTCCCAGCACTGCTCCAAACTCTTCCAGCTGGTTACTCCCTACTTTTTGTACCTCTGGAGGGTGCTGAGCAGAGTGAGGCCCTTCTGCTGGGAAGGGAACCTCAGCCCCAGGTTTAAGGAAAGGGGTAGTGTGAATACTGGATAACCAAACCCGCTTGTTCTTTTCCAGAGAGGTGTAAGAGCTTCTAGCAATGGTCCTCTCCTACTGTGATTTGATTTTTTTTTTTTCCTTCCCTTGTTGCCAAGGTTACACTTTAATTCTGTTTAGCAAAAAAAGCCTCCTATGTAAACTTGACCTCGGGGACTTCTGTGTTGATAACAATGGCTCGTTTGTGTGCATTGTGTTCAGCTTCCACTGCAAGGGACAGGGTCAAATGATCTGCAGAAAAGAGGATGGGAGAGTGGTCCCACTTCACATGAAAATCTGCAGTCAGTTTGAGTTGGATTGTTTAATTTCTAAACTTTGTCAGTACACTCAGCAATCCTTAACACACTGTGAAGCTGAAGACCACAGATTCACCCTGCAGAACGCAGCCAGTGCCTGTAGCACTGCTTTGTACTTTTTTTTGGGGGGGTTAAAAGGCAATTGGATACTTAGCATAGACTATTCACATGTCATATGCTGTTGGACCCTGAAAGGACTTTGATTTTATGCATGAAATAAGCACTCGTGTGTTAAAGTTCCTAATCGGATAAAAATCTGCAGTGAACTAAGAAGTGAACACTTTATGCACGTCTTTTTTTTTTTTTTTTCTGTTATAAAAAAAAACAGCAACAGAATGTGCCGCGTTTATGCTACTCACTTTTGCAATGACCATTCTTGGGGTTTGTTCTTGCAAGGTGTGGAATGCTCTGGCTATAATCCAGCAAGATTTAAGCATGTAATTTAACTATAAGGATGTAACTAGTCCCACTTTATTGAAACAATTTGAGGTACGCAGGTGGATAAGTGCTTTGCTGGATGGAAGCCAGAATGCACAGAATCTTCCACAATCAAATCCTTAATTACTAAATTGATTTAGAGCAGTTCTTGTATCCAAGGCAACAATGACAACGAGATAGTCTACTAAACTCTCTATACATCTAAGTGTAATGCAGTTAGTTAAATTATGTCCAAATATGGGTGGACATGGTTTACTGTAGCCTATTCTTCTCGCACAGGCAAAATCCAGCTTGATAAGTGTGTGTTGATGAATACAGAGTAAATTAGTCACACAATGGGTCCCATATGTAAATATTCATGAGGTCTTTTTGTTTGCTTACTAACAACCTAAAACCAGTCTTCATACTCCCTCTTCTTCCCTCAGTCATTAGGTCATTTGTTCAGATGGTCAGCAGGTTTTTTTCATCAGATAGATGTTGCTGAGCCTTATATATTTGATAGTTTTTGAAACACATATTTATTTTGTCTCTTCTTCCTGGATTTAATTTAAATGGGGAAGAATATTTTCTATCTCTTATAGTCCAAAGATTTAATTTCCCTGTAATACACTAAACTATTAAGTAATCCAAATCTCTTAGAATATTGGAAGAAAAAAAGACCCTCCCTTTCCCTGATCTGTTTATGTTTAAAGAAGCTCTTTATTTTTATATCTGTCTCGTGATTTTTTCAATACCTAAAACTAGGATATAGCCAACATTATCATTCAGACTGAACCTGTTCTTCAGTATTTTCTTTCAAATAATCAATTGTTTTACAACAGCTGAAACATAGCTCATATTGATGGCCTGGGTAGAGAGAAGAATCTATCCTAGGCCCTTTCATAAGGATGGAAAGATGGGGAAAAAGATTCTCCACAGTCCTGTTTGGTTTTGTGTACTCTCTCTCTCCCCCTAACCACCAGTAAGATGTAGAATAATCTTGTTTAGGGTGAATATGTTGCAAGAATTTACTGTATTTTCTGAGGTTTTTGTAGTGTCACTTAGTGGTTGATTTATGTCAGTTGTAATCACTTTGTAATTAAATTACCCATCATTTGTAATCAGATGACCCAGTGATCTGTGTTTATTTCCAGTTTACCTTGATATTGTTTTGTGTCTTGTGTGACTACATACGCTGCAGAATTAAGAATTGACTTAAGACTTTAAACTAGGTAAAGAGAGCAAACTGTTTCTGGTAATCCTGCCTTTTTGTGGCATTCTGGGCTTTCAGGAAACAGGAAAAACATGAAGTTCAGAGTATCCCAGTTTGTGATGCCACAGGGGAGTTTGCACTTGAAAAACCTGGATATCAGTTAAAGCAGTACAGAGAATATTAGACTGTAGGCTTCTGGTGGTAAGGGTGTGATCAATTCTTTTATCACCTGAAGATAAGCACAAAAGTAAAGCTATTTTTTCCCTGTTGGTAGTCCTGTATCACTGTCAATTCAAATTCATTTTTGGTTTAATAGAAGATATTCACACAAAACTTCTGCAAACTGCCTTCACTTTTGTAGCAATTATTTTGTGAGCAAACCCTGGAGTCCTCATTCTCCACTGCACTGGGCATAGAGCAGTGGTTGTTATCACTACAGAGACAAAGCACTTAACTCACTCCACTATCGGACTTCCCACCGAGAGGATGAACGGCAACGCCGTTCAGTGTTAGAGAGAAGGTGGCTGGATTCCTGTGTCTGGCTCTCTGTGTTGGTTCTGGCTGCTTATTGCAAACTTTTGCAAGAATTGCCTCCCACTTTGAACAGCTGCAAATTTGTCTACACCCAGCTTCCACCAATGACAGGGGACCATTAGCAAATTTAAGGAGTAGATGCATATCAAGTAGTTCTGTCTGGGGGCTAATGCAAATGCAGTTGAATTATATGAAGCCGGTGTGTTGTTCTTCAGCTCTAGCCTAATGTCCTGATTTGGTCTGTGTTCAAAATGTTTTGTTATATTAGCTGTCAGCTCAAAATATGCTAAAAACCAAAACAACCTCCCACGTCATTAATTAATAAGAGAGCTTTGTTGGTAGAAGTTCTTAAATGGCTACAGTTATACTGGCAAAGGAGGGGGGGGGAAGATCCCTTTGGTATCATCTGGTCCATCTAGGGAGCTGGCAAAAGAATTAGAAATAGAGAATACACCTGTACTAACTCACTCTCCCAGTTTGCCCATAGACTTGACTGGTAAAGCTCAGGTGTTTGTCAGGGTAGGCTCTTCCCTGGTTACTATCAGATGGAGAACACCATGGGATCTTTGCCTGGTGGACAGAGTGCTTTATCTTATCTAGATGGAGCTTTTCCCAAGAAAGGTTGGATCAGAAGATCCTTGAGGTCCCTTCCAACCTGGTATCAAATGACTATGATTCAGTGTTTTGCCAGCTTAGCAGTTTCTGGACTGTGCTGTTCATAGCTGTGTGTTTTCACACCACAGACCTCTTTGATGGTGCTGCTGGTATTGTGGGGCAGCAGGACTTTCTCTTGAAGCACTGCACCATGGCCATGCTGCTGCTGCTTCACATCAAGCTCAGCCAGTCAAGCTAGAGACCAGTACCCAAAATAACAAGGCTGGTTTAGATATGAGATTCAAAACCCGGTGGTTCTTTTTGTTCAACTCGTATTTTTTGAGCTTTTGGAGTTTATTTTTCAAGCCTTTATACTGGCTGTTGCTGACAGAGGTTGATGCCCAGGGTAAGACCCTCAGACTGGAGCTGTTTCCATCGTGCATCAGTGGGAAGCTCCAGAAATGGAGACTGGTAACAGGAAAGGGAATTAGCAAAAAAAAACAAAACCAAACAAACAATTTAAAATCTTCAGCTATGGAAAGCAGTGGATATAATGTCAGCTGAAGTTATTTCTCTGGGGGAAGTATTAGGTAAGTAGCTTTTTTTTTTTTTTTAGGTTTTACACTTTATTATTATTGATGAATAACTAAGCATGGTTTAAGAGTAAATGGTACCTCCTACACTCAGGATACCTGCATTTTTGGTGCTATTTTCTTCATACACTATTATTTGTTGCTTAAAAGTCCTTAAAATTAATAAAAATTAAGTGTTTGAAAGAAGAAATAGACTCCTTATTTTTAGACTTCAGAGCTTTTTGGAAGAAGGGGGAGTAATACAAAACAATGTCCTCTGAATTTGAATTGCTTTACATGCAACTTGGGCTAAGCTGATGTAAAATGATAAGCATAGAAGCTTTAGCTAAGAAAACTATTAGAGGAAATAGATGTTTTATTTATTTATATATCCTATTTGTTTGATTGATGTGTGAGTTTGTGCCTGGGGGTGTTTTGGTAGCTGGGGAGGATGCTGCTGGTGTGGCTCCTGTAAGAAGCTTTGAAAAGTTTCCCCAGCTCTAAACTGGACTTGCCTCTGGCTAAAGCTGAGCCAATCAGTGTCTCTGTGATAACTTATTTCAAAGGGGAAAACCTGCTGGGCAACTTCCTTTCGTTTGTGAGGTCCTTTTTGTTGGGGGTTCTTTTGTTTGGGAGAGGGGTAGGAGAGGAGTCACAGCCATGGGGACACAACTATGGGTCCACCGAGGTCAGTGAGGAAGAAGGGTGGGAGGCACACCAGAGCATCCATTCTCCTTTGGCCCACGGTGAGATGGCAGGCCTTAGAGACCAACGGTGGGGCACAATCTGGTCTGCAGCCTGTGAAGGACTCCATGCTGGAATAAGGGACTGATCTTGAAGGAGTCCATGACTCTGAGGGAGGCCTGTGTTGGAGTGGTCCATCACTGGGAGGACTGCAGCCTGCAGAAGGTACTCACACTGGTAGAAGTGGAGGACTGTGAGGAGTTTCCTCCCTGAGGAAGAAAGAGTGACAGAAACAATGTGGAATGGGCTGTGACTGTCCATAACCCCCATTCCCTGCCCCCACCTCGTGCCACTGGAGGGGAGAAGGTAGCAGAGCTGGGCCCAGGAAGAAGAGAGGGTTGGGGAAAGGTGCATTTAAGATCTCATTATGTGGATCACTGTCCTACTCTGATTCAATTAGGAGATTGGTGGTGGGCTTGTTTAAATCGATTTTTGTTTCCCCAAGTTGAGTCTGTCTGTCAAGGGAGCAAGAAAGGTACTGAAAATGTGAAATCTGGGTGCTATCTCTGACACATTACCGAGGGGCTACGTAGCCATTATCTTTACTTACTACTCTTAAAGCTGAACTCCAGTTACTGTCTGCCAAAAGGTGTTTTCCAAGGTGTGATTTCTGTTTGTTCTGGCCACCAGCCCCAGGGAGCTAAGTGCATGCTCACAGCCTCATTGGCCAACAGCGGGACTCCTGTCAGCTTGTTCAGATGTTTTGCGTGGTTCTGTTCTTAAAAAGAAAAAAAACCAAAAAATCTGTGAAATGGTCTGGAATAAAAGCCAGGGAATTTTCCTGCTTTTCTTCTTTCCTTTCTATCCAAGAAGCTGAACTGCTGTGGTTCAGAAGCTGGTGACCTTCACTGAGGCAACAAGAAGGGAGGGAGATGGGGCAAAGTGACTGAGAAAAGCCTCCTCATAGACCTCTGCTTTTGGTACTCCAGTGCTTTCTTTCCCAAGCAGAAAGCAGGATGAGGATAAGGGTGTGTAGGATGGAGTGAAAGAGGCTCGGAAGAGGGCAGCAGCCAACAGGGCTCCTGGCACAGTGGAAAATGGACAAAATGAGAGAGAGTGGCAAGAAAGGAGGCACTGAGAGCCTTCCTGGTTGGATGGGATCCAGGCACTGGTGTGCTGGAGCAAGTAGGGCTGTATGTCTAACTGGAGGAGGCACACTTTGTGCTCACATGCTTTTCAGCAAAGCTCCTGACTGCTTAGTGGTTTGGAAAGCTGAAAGCATTAAGCTTGAAAATAGCCAGTTGCTTGAATTAGATGTTAGGAAATAAGTCATGCGAAGTTACTAGTTTCAGTGATGTTTCTGAACTTGGCATTCATGACTGAAAATTAAGGTAGTGACAGGGGAGCTCTTAAAGATACTTGTAAATCACCTTTTTCTACACCTGACATTTATACCTATAAGAAAGTGACTCTAGAGAATTTTTGTCTTGTCTCTGAAATGCATTGGGCTGCAGGGATACAAAACAAATACATTCCAGGGAAAGATGTTTCTAGATCTCCTTATCAGGCTTTCTTTCCTCCTGCTCCCCTAATGATTCCATCTCCAGACACTAGTGACATCAATATCAGTGTAAGGAAGCCTTTAAGTTTTCTGAAATGGGCAGTAATGGATTTTTGTAGAAAGAGAAGCCAAACTTGCCTGCTGTTTGTGGGAGGGAGTGTTTCATAAAAATTACCTTTATTATTCTGATATTGTGTTAGAAAATCATGTTGCTAAATGTATGAGAGAGAAATTATTATAATGGAAAATGGCTTAATGTAGCTTAAATATCTGACAAGAGCATTTCAGAACTAAATCATTCATGCTCCCACTTGCTGCTAGCTGTAACCTGCTGCCTTTCTCATGATAATATGATGTCCCTGACTTGCAAATTGAACATTGCCAGTAATGGTACAGGAAATGGGGGAAAAAAAATCCATGGAAACAGAGTTGTGAGTTTGCATCATAGTCATGCAAAGCTATGCCTGTTCTGATGAATTGAAAAGCTCTCAATGAATGTTGCCATGAAATTCAGTTGCAGTGAAGATTTTCCCCCATCCTGAAACTGAAATCCTGAAGATCACATTCCTGCAATTAATTTTT
This sequence comes from Ceryle rudis, assembly GCA_033439905.1. Taxonomy (NCBI): domain Eukaryota; kingdom Metazoa; phylum Chordata; class Aves; order Coraciiformes; family Cerylidae; genus Ceryle; species Ceryle rudis. The sequence goes on along the minus strand of JAAGNO010020561.1, from coordinate 18,742 downwards.
TGACATCTTTTATTTAGAACTGCAAACAGGTCTTCCCATGAAACTAGTGAAGTTGGGTAAGCATTAGTGGGTACAGCTCTGCAGGCATTGAAGCCAGGGGCAGCCTTAGAGGAACCCTTAAGCTGCCTCAGTCCATGCAAATACCACAGATAAACGTTGTGTTGCCCATAATACACACAAATATGCTTGCTGTTTTGTGCACTCCATAGGGGATAATTGCCTCTTTTCAAGCATACTGTGGCTAACACAGGACAGGCTTTACCATCGCACATATGTTCAGTAGGACATTGAACTACTCCTACTTTTAAGTCATCTTGTCTTAATTTCTCAATAAAGTTGTCTCACGAGCACTGGTTCTGTTTCAAAAAACTTTTATTTAGAAACTCTATATGCCTCTATATATGAACTCTATAAGTTCATCTACAGCTTCCTATATCAGCAAAATACAAATTTACAAGGGTTTGATGGGGTTTTTTTTGGTTTTTTGTTTTATTTTGTTTTGGTTTTTTTTAGTCTTTGCACTGGCCTGTGCTGAAGTGGTGGCCAGGGTAGGTCTATGCAGAATGGTGGTAGAGCTTTGGCAGTGGTACAACTACATTGGCAGTGCTTATAATTGCAATATCAATTCAATGCAGAGAAGCCTGGAGAAGGAACTGGGGCTTAAGTCCAGCTTTGACCAAATAAAGAGTTTGGACTGAAGCATACCTGAGGCTGAACCTCTGTTCTAGAAGTGGTGAAAACAATGAAAGCATTGAGGGTCTTGCATATCAGGGCCTGTTATTCACTCCAGCAAGTGAAATGGTCACATACCTGCACTCTGTCCCCCTAACAACAACTATGCTTTTCTCTTTTGAGAATAGTGCTTTTAAAAATTGAAAAGCAAGTTCTCTGTGCTCCATTTCAAATCTGCTGCATGGTGTTAACCGGAGAAACTTTACTTGGGCTTGGCAAGGAACCTAATGAGGCTGTTTATCAGGTTTTGTAGGATCGTGTGAATGAGCTGGCTGTGTTCTGCATCCCCTTGGATCAGAAAATAAATATGGTAGATCAAAGCTGCGTCAACCTCTTAAGATGCAAATCTTTTATGAATATTAAATTGCATGGAAAATGTCATAGTACTGTGGTACAACAGACAGGTGTGAACAGGAGTTGGGAGGTTGGTATCAAGAGGGCTGCGAGCAGAGTCTTTATATGGTCATATCTGTATCCTTTGGTTTCAACAGAGTGGCATCTTCCTTTAATGAATGCTATGCAGTACATTGCTTTGAATTTCAGACTGTTAGCACTTAGTGTGCCAGCATATTCCCCTTTTAGTATTTCAGTAACAACTAAGGAAGCCTGGCATGTGGTCAGGTCTGTTCTCCATACGTACGAGCAGCTGTAATTGGTGCTGGTGGGAATGATGAGTCTGAACTGAAGGCAGAAGAGTCCCCACAGTTTTCATCAGTTCATTAGTCTTACATAAAAGCTCTGTGGTCCTCATGCCAGGGCTCTTTGTCAACCCCTGGACCATATTCTTCCCAAGGGTATCTTGACTAAATTTGGCTTTCCGTGCCTTCTATCACAGAGGTCTTTGTGCAGTTGAGAGAATTACTGTGTGGTTTTTACCTGACACCATTTGCAGTGTGACAGATGAATGGAAGGTTAAGTTAGGAAGTCATTGCTTTATTCTTGTGTCATCTACAGCAAGGAATAATGAGCAAGTGGTTATGTTCCGACTGATTTATTTTCTCTGAGGGAAAACATGAACCTAAGCAACTCTGAGGTACTTCAGTTCTACCAGTATATATTCTTATCTGTCAAAGATACTGTTCACTGTCATAGCATGCACTGAAACACAAGACAAATAATATTCTTCTTTGAAGTAGTGAAGTGAATCTTTCTGGGTGATTGGAAGTACCTTTCACTTTACGATTTCTTTGCTTTCAGAAGCCTTTGCAATTCAGTTGTTCGAGCTGTTGCTAGGAAGTTTTTTTCCTCATCTGTGATTAATAGATGTAGCTATGAAAGTCAACTGTGTAAAGCCAGCCACTGCACTTCAATATGCATTGTGTTGCAGAACTGAATTAGTGATGTCTCTCTTTTCTCAAGGCAATGGCACTGAAGGCCTATAAATGTGCATAGCTCTTCTGGGTTGTGGTCTACTGTTCCTCATGTATTTGTTGCAAGAAACAGTTTAACCAGAATCTTTGAGTTTCATACATTTCAAATATATAGAAAGGGTTTTTTAAATCTGTAGCTCTCTTGGCAACCCTTGCACTCACTGTGTGAATAAACTGACATAAATAAAATAGACGATAAAAGAAGTTCTTGTTTAAATCTTTAACTTCTGTATTAGAATACCATGGATAGCAAAACAGAAGAACAGTAACACTTTTGGCTCTTACAGGTGCTTTCTGTGCTTCATTACACTTAAAAGAAGTGAAAAAGCATGTCAAAAGAATACGAAGCTAGCAAAATCAAGCACGTAATACTCGTATGAAACCTTGATTTGTGCATCACAACTTTATGCATGTGTGGTGGGGCGACCTTGGCTGTCTGCCAGATGCTCACCCAGCTGCTCTCTTAAATGCTGCCCCTCAGCAGGGCAGGGGGAGGAAAATAAGGTAAGAAAATCTTATGGCTGAGATAAAGGCAATTTAATGAAAACATAACATAAAATATAACAAAGACGGTGTGCAGAAGCAAAGTTAACTCCAACCCAGCCAGACCAAGTATACCATGAGAGGACAGTGTGAAACTATACCTTAGTTTTACTTTGAAGTGATCTCCATTGTGGCGGTTTTGATGAAATAGCACAGAGGAGAGAAAGCAAGTGTGGTTTTGATATCACTGTGGCTAGTTAAGGTCAGATCTTGTTATCCTCTCAGCCAGAGTTTGTGTGGATTAGCTCCAGGTAAGTAAAACTCCAGAGCTTAATGCCCATACTAAAATATTTTTTTAGTATTTATATCATGTTAGCTGAGGTCACTTAGGAGCTGTCAGATGCATCAAAAGCAGTGTGGCCAGCAGGTCAAGGGAGGTGATTCTCCCTGTACTCTGCTGTCATGAGAGACCCTACCTTGGAGTACTGTGTCCAGCCCTGGGATCCCCAGCACAAGAAGGACATGGATGTGTTAGAGCAGGTCCAATGAAGGCCACAAAAATGATCAAAGGGCTGGAAGTTGGGGTTGTTCAGCCTGGAGAAGAGAAGGCTCTGGGGAGACCTTATTGCAGCCTTTCAGAACTTAAAGGGGACTTTTTAAGAGTCTGAGGGAGACTTTTTACCAAGGCCTGTAATCACAAGACAAACTGAAAGAGTAGATTTGATTAGATGTAAGGAAGAAATTGTTTTTTATGATGAAGGTGGTGAGGAACTAGCACAGGTTGCCCAGAGAAGTTGTGGATACCTCATCCCTGGAAGTGTTCAAGGTTTGGTTTGGATGGAGCTTTGAGCAACCTAATCCTCGCGGAAGATGTCCTTGCCCTTGGCATGATGATTGGACTAGATAATCTTTAAATGTTCCTTCCAACCCAAAGCATTCTGTGATTTTCAGAAATGACCATTCTAGCAACTTCTGAAATTAGTATTATCTTTAAACTTCTTGAGAGAAAAAGAGGAAGAGGAGTAGGCTTTAATTTGACATTTGTAACAAACAAACCAACCAACCAACAAAAAAACCAAACCAACCAAACAAAAAACAAAACAAACAAACAAAAAAAACCCAGACAAAATTGAGGTATGCTACTGCTGCTACTATTTTGTCAGTTCATTCCCTGCAACCCTGCTCACCTCATGTGCCAGACCAGCTCTGGACTCACAGGCTGCCAAAACAGTCCAGCCACCTGCCCTGTCATGAGTAGCTACAAATCTTTTTCATATTATTATTATTCTGCAGTAAAATTGAGCACAAATATGTTGCAGATGCAGGCAGCTTCTGCAAAATCTTAAAATAAAAGTATCATTTAGGATGGGGAAGACTAGTTGAAGCAGTTATATTTGCCCATGTATTTTTTCAACAGTCAGCTTTTAGGAAGAGGGCTAGCTTTCAGTTTAAAACTTTTTTCCTATCCCTCCCTCTCTTCCTCTTCTCCTTCAAAAACTATTTTGACATATTTCAGTGTGATAAAAGCCAGATGCAGATTCATCTTTGGAAGAGTGGTAGGAGGTAGCGTGGGCTGGGGTTGGGTCAATCTATTGTTCAGGCTTTTTGGTGGAACTGGATAAAATTGTGAAATCAAGGTTGCAAGGAGAGACAAGCAATACCTTATTTCCTTTCCTTTTCAGATTACCATTTCAGCTGCAGGGTATAAAAACATGTTGAACAAAGGAAAATAAGAGTAACTTAGTTTTTAATGATTTCAGATAATCCTTTCTCTGTACATGAAGGTAAAATAAAATGCCAATGACTCTTCTGTGTTTAAAAAAAATAATCTTTTAACCTTTTGTTCAACATTTTCTTGTTTGTTTGTTGTGGTTTCCCAAGGCTATTATGTATTAACAATATCTGCATTGTGCCAGTGCTTGCAGATCCTGTTATTAAGCCACACATTTGCTGGACTGGGAGGCCAGCTCAGGTTGCAGTGAGATGTGTTTTCCATGTGTTCAAGTGATTCTAGAGTTAGGGCTTGAAGAACGGTGGGGCAATGGAGCTGTGAAGTGTTTGAGGATGTGAATTAAGTGACAATGAATGTTTAGAACATCAGAACCCCTTTAGGGTTGCATGGGTTAAGGTAATATCAGGTATTCACTTTCAGAGAACTTGTTATATAAACTTTGTCAAGCTCAGTGTTCGTTATCTTATAACGAGAGCAGCTTATAGAGGAGAAAAGAGATGCTGCTATGCACTCTCTGGCTTACAAACCTTGGCATGTAAGCTTAAAGCTTATAACTACTTATACAGACAAGTTTTAAGTGCATATTCATTGTTTGGAGACTTCAGATAAAACAAAGTTTTCTTGGGAGTAGAAGAGCCGAGACACTTATTTAAAGAAAACAAACAAACAAATAAACAATCCCCAAACAACCCCCCTCCAATTGTTGGATATTTGGGGTAGATATTCAATGACAGGCAGATCAGAGAAACTTTCAAGTCATGGAAAAGTTAATGGGAGCTGGATGCTTCACTCTTTTTGCCTCTATAATTACTTCTTGTGAACCATCTATCAAATGTCTATCAAACTGACTTGCATGTGGATGAATAGATACCAAATGTCCCTGAAGCAGTTCTGAAGATCTTATTTCTCTCGTGTTATTTGGCTGTTTGGCTTTAGAACTCAGCATGCCTTCAGCATACGGTAACTCTGGGATTGAAGGAGAAATTAATGAAAGCATTATAGGAGACTCTACTGTTGCTCTAAACTTCTGCTCACAAGCTGAACTGTGATTTCAATGCTTCCACTAGTGCTTGTGGGACTGGGATCAAGGACAGGCATTTTATAACCTCTTGATGTAGGCCTGTGGTCATATCTAATAGACTGATGGAAGAAGTGATCATCCTTCTGACATCTAACCAGTGGTTCCTGGTGTTGGTTTGCCTCCCTGTTTTATATGCTGGTAGACCTACTGGTAAAATAGATGAGACACGTGACCTTGACAGACTACTCTTCTCCCCAGTTTTCTAGCAGCTGTTTTGGAATATGAATCATTTCCCTGTTGTGACCAAGCACAACGGTAGGAGGTGGTAAGATCTGGCACAGAGGTGGAAAAGACCTGTGGGAGCAGAAATGCGTTGTGTCCAGAAACCTTATCTCTTCAGGTCATTCTTGACGGGCGTCTTTAATCGCGTGTAGATTCTGGAAAGCAGGAGTAGACAGAGTTTACGACTATGTGACAGTTATCTTATGTACTGGCTAAGCTGCAGAATGGACAGCTGGGAGTGCTGGGCTAAGCATTAATGTGCTCACCAGCCCTATGCAGGTATGTGATGAGTCTCTGCTGGCCAGGCAATTGTCAGGGTAGCAGGGAGATGTTGCCCACTCTTGTGTCTTGGAGTGGGCCAATCCTTGATCTTACTGGCTGTCCATCTTCTGACCCTCTGCTTTTTTTTCTGAGGGTTTTATACCTTTTCTTGTTGTTATTTTTTGAGTCCTTGAGTGACCGTTTCTGACTCTTTATTTGATTTTCTTTTCATTTTCTCATCTTTCTGGCTTTAGTTTGTTCTCCATTTACAAGAAGATTTTATGACTAAAGTCAAACCAAGGTCCCAATCAAGCCTCAAGTCACATTCAGATGCATCTCAAAAGAGTGGGCTAGGAGTCACAGTTTCCTTCTATTGGCTTGATCTCTTTTGATCACTGATTCTATTGTCTTACTGATATTAGGGCCTGTCATCAAGCTGTACCTTTGCTTACACCTCTGCCTAGTGGGCTGCAGCAGGGTTTGGAGTCTTCATGACAGTGCTCAAATTGAATCTAGTACTACGTGCAAATGCCAGCCTAGTTAATATGGGTATTTCAGTGTCAGTCCACTCTGTTTGAAGTTAAATAGTCATTGCCGTATAAGGAAAAATCCCCAGGTGCAGCAGGAAAAAAGCACTGAGTCATTAGAATGATGGAGAACTTTTCATCCCGCACTTCTTGAGTGTTGTACTCTCTTACGAGGACAGGCTGAGGGAGCTGGGATTGTTCAGCCTGGAGAAGAGAAGGCTCAGGGGAGATCTAACAGCCACCTTCTGGTACCTGAAGGGAGCTTACAAAAAGACTGGAGAGGGCCTGTTTACAAAGGCCTGGAGTGAAAGGATGAGGGGCAATG
>JAAGNO010020561.1:0-11909 GCA_033439905.1 Ceryle rudis | reverse complement strand
TCTTTACCATGAGGGTGGTGGAGCACTGGAACAAGTTGCCCAGGGAGGTGGTTGAGGCCCCATCCCTGGAGATATTCAAGGTGGAGCTTGATGAAGCTCTGAGCAACCTGCTCTAGTTGAGGATGTCCCTGCTCTCAGCAGGGTTTTGGACTAGATGACCTCTAGAGGTCCCTTCCAACCCAGACATTTCTATGTTTCTATGATTTTATATGTAGTTAACCTGCTGTATTTGCAGTGAGCTTTTGGTGTCCATTTGTGAGAACCCACGGTATAATTCCTAAAAGTATTTCTTTACTGTACTTTCCTTAGTAGACTTTTAATATCAGGTTCTCAGACGTGGAGAAAACTCTATGGAAAGTGTGACAAGATTTAATTTCCACAGAAATATTTTTGACAGGAAGTGTCTTTATGCCTTTAGTAAAGACCTACTCTGACCTTTCAATGCTTGCCTCTCTTCTTGTTTGTAAGTAATGGACTAATGAGGTCTATGCCTCTTGGACATGTCTTTTTCTATTGGCAGAGAACTTTTTGAGTATGTGCAATGATTAATGCATGTGTCAAACACTTATCTACCACTGTTTGACTGAGTGTCATCTTCTATCCTTAGTCACTACTCTGCAAGAAATGTGGCAATCCCTAGGGTGGCAAGACCTATGCCCTTTAGATTATAATTGTGATATCAGGATAAAATTTGAGTATCTCCCAATTTGTCAGGGAGCTGTGCTGACTGGCATGGATCATGCATTGCTTCCTGTTCATCTTCCAGCTCCCACCACCTGGTCAATTCACTAGCTCTTGCATGGGCATACCAGTGGGCACCCCATCCCAAGCAATCATGTTTTATACATTTGATCATCAGTGTTTTCCAAACCATATTTTGCTTGTCTTTTCCACCCCTAATGAAGTCTCTCCTGCACCTGCAGCCCAGCACCTCAACCTTTCTTTACTCTTGTGGTCTCCTGCATCAAGAAGAAGCAGGATCTGTGACCCCTTGGCCAAATGCAGCTGTATACTGGTGCCTGGAGACATGAAGGAGAGAGGAGCTGTCCCAGAGCCACCTTGCTTAGCAGGGCTAAGCTTAAATGATTAAATAATGCAAAAAGCACCAGAAAGAGATGAGGACATCTCTTAAATAAAGATGCTTTTTGTGAATCACTGCAAAGATTTGCCAAGCTACATTTAAGGGATGGATAAGGAAATGCAAGACTCAATTCCACTAACTTTCAGGATTTTGCTCTTTCTTAAACATTTTGTTCAAAGTAAATTGGTCAGAACAATTTTTTTGGCTCATATTCAAAACACGTATTTTATAAGATCTTGGACTCTCAGCTCAGACTTTAGTCATGTTTCTGATCAAAAATTCTGTTCTGAAGTCAAGACTGGAACATTTTACTAATCTAATAGAAGGTTGAAATATTTACTTAACTCATACCAGTGCTTCGTATTATAACAATTCTTGGAGTAATTAGATTCAGTGTTTCGTCTTCCAAAAGCATATTTTTGTGAGTAAAAAGTATTTTAGTGACTCTCAAAGCAGAAGGCTTTGTGAATGCAGGAGAAAAATGGAATGAAATGAAGTGCTTTTCCTAACAGTGGTTAATCTGTTAGCAGAAATCTCTTATTAGGTTCAAAATTTACACTTCTGGGACCTGTGAGGTTTGTCTGTTTATTAGTTTTATCTTTTAATAGTTTGTTTACTGCTATGAAATAATTTTTTATTGGTTTATTACTGTTTCCCTAGATAGTGGACCTATAATTTTACACATTACAAATAAGGCAACGAGTTTGTTCTTTGGAAATTGTAAAAGCTCACCTGAGCTTTACAAAAAGTGTTTTGCGTTTTTATGTCTTTGCCTGCATAATTTTGTAGCCTCTTACAGGAAGAGGAGCAAAGATCCTAGGAAAAGCTAAGGTGGATTGTCCTGCTGGGGTCTGAACCAGGTGGGCAGAGCCAAAGGCTGATAACGAGATAAGCCTGGTCCAGGGTCTGGCTGAGGGCAGGAGATGATGCATCTGGAGAAAAGGCTGCAGCAGAGGTCGCAGGTCCATCTGGGAGACAGGACGGGTGATGATCTGGAATCTCTACACAAGGTGTCCATTCAGGAGATGAGCTACCTAGAGTGTAGGGCTGAGGCTCATGCAAGAGGCAGGGCCAGAGCCAGGGCACCTATAACAAAGCTCAGCCGGGGGCAATGAGCAAGGGATGTAGAGGAATGTCCCAACTGAGCCTGGTCAGTGCTATTAAGTGCTACTAAGATCTTTTAGTGCCCCTCCCCCTTCCTGGTGTTCTGCAGTGTCATTAGGCCTCCATACCCTCATGAGCTTTGGGAGGAGGCAATTCTTTGAGCTTGCTAAAGCTGCTTTCTTTGCAACTTCCAATGACTTCACCCCCTGAGGAAGACAGACCCTGCCAGGTTTTATGATGATAAATGGAAAATGCATTTTAGATCTGATTACTAAATTTTGGGCTTGTTAGAGGCTTTCAAGTTGTTTAATTATTTCTGACAGCCAATGTTAACTTTTCTATCTCTTAGCAGAGACCTCCTAGAGGTGGCTCAGTACTGACACTCCAGCCCTAAGATATACTGAGATATGCAGGACCAAGGGGTCCTCTGAGCTGAAGTGCTAGCAGGAGCCTGGCTTCAGACACAAGGCTGCACCTGGGGCATTTCTGGGACTTTCTCTGAAAGGACCGCACAGGTCTGTGTGGATTGTTATTCAGGAATTCCTATATAGGGAAGACAATGTGAATGCAAAACCGATTTAAGTCAGGATGCAGCTGGATCAGCTGATCCGATCTTCCAGCCTTCTGCTGCTGACAAGAGATGGTTCTGCCTCCCTCTTGCATTATCTCATATTCACCCTGCATCCTTCTTGCTTCCTCTCAGTGCAAGATGACTTTAATTTTACATTGAGGCGAATAGTGCAGACCTTTCTAAGACTCACAGTTAAAGAAATGCAAACCAGAAGGAAGGAAATCCGTATTAAGAGTAAGTAGATCCATGTGTTTAAATCTGAATATTGGCAACATCATAGCCAAATTTTCAGTACCTTCCTGGAGCTCTGCTGTTCATCTGACTCATCTCTAAACAGGCTTTTGCTGGTTTCTTGTTTGTTTGTTTGGGGTTTTTATTGTTTGTTTTGTTTTTTGTTTGTTTGTTTACTGCAACAAGGGAGAGGTTGGGACAGTGAAGCAGAGAGGAGAATGGGAAGGTGTGCAGAACCCCTTCCTCTGGTGCCAGTGTCTGGCCTGGCTGCTTCCGAAAGCTAGGCCTAAGGAAATTTGGTGTTTCTGCTCACTCACCTTCATTCCATCGAGCTGAGCTCTTCTTCCACCTCTACCTTCACGAAGATGGAGGTTGGGCAATCATTCTCGGTCTTTTTCTGCAGATTCTTTTAACTTCCTGAAATTATTATTGTGAGAAGTTGCTTCTTCATACAATAGAATATTTTTATGACACTATATTCATAGATGGAAGTGAATATTAGTACTATATGGAAGTGAATGCAGGAACATACAATTCTTTAAAAATGGCATTAGAAAATACACACATGTAAGTTAATAAATGTATGTATTCATGTTTAAATGTTAATGATTCACAGCTGAATATTTAAAGTCTTTCCTCCTTTGCTAGATTTGGGTGACCTGTTGTACATGGTCCTCTTGAAACAACCACAGATAGATACTGAAAAAAATGAACAGGAAATAAATGCGCCCTTTCAAACCGAGGTGTTATAAGCAACTCTTTTTCTTGGCCTGTTTTGCCAAAGGCTTGCAAAGGCTGTATGAATCTAAAGAAAACTAATTTATTTCTGCAGTCCTTTTCATAGTCTGCTGGTTTGATATGAGCACGTGGTATATTGGTGCTCTGCTTTCAGACTGGGGGTCGTTGAAAGAGCTTGCTAAGAGTCTGTCTTCTAATCGGCAATAATATATGCCAAGTGCTTATATCAGCATAACAACATAAAAATATCTCTAGCTAATTGCCAAGGCTAATTGTCTCATGTATCACCTCTCTGAAATGTGTACTCAGTTATTATGAATTCTGCTTTTCTTAAGACACAAGTTTGTTTCTGGACACTTGCTGTAAACACAGGTACAATTAAATTAAAGTAAGTTTCTTAATGATAATGAAAAAATGTCTCTGCAGCTTTATGTTCTGCATTAAAACCATACCCAGAGCTGGAGGTCAGGCAGAATTCTTCCTTGGATGAGATTAGTGAGGACCGCTGCTGTTCTTGTTTTTCTGCTTGCCTGTTCATTTTGTTGCCATTCTGTGGAACGTGCAGAGGACCCTGCTTGCTGCAATCTTCAGGGAATTTTCACCTTGGAAAACACCTACTGGTGGAGGGACCTGAAGCATTGCTGTAGCCTTGGCTGTCCTGCCCTTGATCTCTGTCACTGTTCTTCTCTCACACATTGCACACTGAAGGCCTGTAGCTTAATTTGGGGTGTGAGATTCTCTAGTGACCTGGGGTATGCAGAGGTAGAGGCAGAAGTCTCATCAACCAGATGTCTTTACTTTTGCTGCCTGTGATGGTGAAGTTGCGGATCTGATGACCCTTAGCCGCTTCTCTTACTGTGCAGTTTTGTGGACTGGGTACTCTTAGGACTGAAATTGATCCTGTGGGAAAAAAAACTGGTAAAGCATCGTTTTATTAGGGAATGAATTGTGCTGGGTTTGCATGCAGGAGCCAGATGGCCTTATTGCGTTCATGTGCAGAATGAAACCAAATGGATTTTCCTTTTTGAAATCCACCTACTTCCTTGCTCCCCTGCCCCAAACTCTCTAAATACGACTGTGTGTTTGTGTGTGTGTAGGTAAAATGAAGAAAACATCCTCCTGACACACTGCTCCCTCCACAGCCCATGATGTTTATTTCTTTGCCCATCCTTGTCTCCTCTTCTGAAGCTGTCCAGAGAGGAGATCGATGCCCCATCCCTAGAAACATTCAAGGTCAGGTTGGATGGGGCTGTGAGCAACCTGCTCTTGTTGCAGATGTCCCTGCTCACTGCAGGGGGGTTGGACTAGATGAAGGGTCCCTTCCAACCCAAACCAGTCTATGATGTAGGCTATCAGAATGAGGCTTGTGTGCAAGTTATCTGATGGCTTGGCTGCATTCTCTTCTGTGCTACCTACTCATAGGTAGCAGTTCTATTCTGTTGAAATCTGCACAGTACTGCTGACAACAGGGAACCTCTTTTAGTTTTTCTGCCATTGGTATGGTCTAACTTGGAGAACAATTTGCATGGCTATATTTGGTGGTTTAGGTAGTTTTCAGGTGATACATGTTCTGCTCCTGGCCTTTCCGAGTGGGCTGGGACCAAGTCACCCACAGGAAGTAGGTTTATGGGGGCAGCAGTCCTCTTGACACTGCCAGACTTTGGATAGAGAAAGCTACAGGGTGACAGTCCTCGTGAAGTAGGCATGGACCACCCTGAACTCTCACCTGGTCACTGGGGCAGCAATCCTGACGGAGCCCACAGAGCAGTGCTTACTATTTCCAAGCTGCAAGTGAATAAATTACTCTGATCTCTTCTGGTACTTAACAATTCAGGGCAGGATTCAGCTCCTCTGCAGCCACAGACCCAATTTTTTGGCAAACACATAAGCTACTCAGCAAAGCTCTTTCTGTATTCAAACTAAAACTTGATGTGAAGGACTCCTCTGGAGGCACCTAAGCTGCTTCCTTGATTATAGAGGGTGTCTGCCTGATTAACTTAGGCTGAAAGCCTGCTTTTCAAATGGTTGGAATTTAAATGAAATTAATTGTTTTCTAGGCTTCACACTTTCTGCAAAGGTAGTTTGCTAGCAGCTCAATGGCTCAGGATAAAAGCTGTCGGTTGCAGTACAGAGATTTAGCCCAGAGCAAGTTAGTAGGAAGTAAAGGGTAGATGGTGGTGAAATTAAATGATATTATGTGCTGGGTCTCTTATACTTAAAATAGCATATGACATATCTGAACTAGCTTTGTTGCTTTGGACTTTTTAGGAAGATGTGGTTTTGTATATATAAAAATAATCTAGCTGGCAATGCTCAGAAAACTCACTTTTTGTATAATTTAAAAAATCCCTCAGATTAAGGTAGGAAGATAAATTGAAATCTTATAAGCATTATAGATGTAGAAGGCAATAAAATTCTAACCATTGAAAAATATGCCTGTTGAGTCCCCGACTTTTAATAATGAAATATTAGCTTACACTTTGTATCATTTATAGGAAGCTTCTCTTCACTAGTTTGAGTATGGTGATGATTAAAGTATTAGTGATGGGAACCTAGTTTTTAACGATTGAGCAGTTTGATCGGAGCAATACATTTGTTAGTTTTGAAATATAAGTAAATCTGCCACATACGTAGTGATGGTAGGTCTGGAACCTGTCCCTCATTCCTGGTGGCATGGCCTCCATCCTGCCATTCACTATACTGGGAACCCAGAGTGACTGTGCTCTTAAATCCAGTTCTTAACTATTATATTCTTGAAGCAGATAGTGTGGAAACCTTTTCTGATCCTCTATTCCCTTTCAGGGTAGTATTTGCTTATTTAATTCTTCTGGGGACAAGGAAGACTTGTGCTGCCCTCCTCTCAAGAGATAAAGTAGAACAATCACTGATGGGTTGCATGTGATATCAAAAGTTGTTTGTGTGTGGAGGTGTGTGTTGTGTGTACCTTTCAAACCACCCTTCTGAGGCTTAATTTCCATCTATTCAAGTGTATCAGTATCAACAAGGAAAACAACCCGTTCTGCAAATAGGGTGTGTTCACTTAGTGTCAAGGACACTCTGATCTGGCCAAAAAAGCTTGAGCCTGGGTGGCTGTAGCAGGCAGCTTGGTTTTGGATATCTGCTAAAGGGAAGTTGGAGTTCTTGCCTGTTTTACTTACGTGATTGAAGAAGGAGCAGCTGGCTGGGAGAGTGAGTGGTTTGGAGCACCAAAAGTTGCCATTTTTACCTGGGTGCTTTTTAATTAATTTTTTTAGGGAATTTGAATAGTTCAGCTCTCAACTCCAACACTTGAATTCAAATTGTGGTCTGGAAAGGATAAAGTGTAAAATCTAGCCAGAAGTAACGTATGAAATGTAGGTAAAAGGAAGTATATACACATATATAAAAGCAGGGAAAAGCAATGCTCTTGACTCCTTTGGAAGGGTAGGTAGTTAATCTGCTGCTACCATGTGGAACAATGGTGCTAAAAGCCCAAATACTGATACGAGACTAGTATTTAAGACACTGGCTGATGAGAAACTGTTCAAGCAACACAGCTCATTTTCCTCTTCAGGCTGGAAAGGAAGGAGCTGATCTTGATCTTAACAGCCAGGGCAGCTTTGCTAAATCTGGCAAAGCTGCACTGGTTTGCACTGTCAAAAGATCAGTTTCCTTGCTCTGTCTATTGTAGCATGCCCTTGAGATTTTCACAGCAGAGATAAAGCACGTCTGTGGATTCCTTTAGCATGGCAAAATAGCTTTAAAACTTTGCAGAAGAGGGAGAAGAAGAGAGAAATCCATGGAGCAGAATACCCACTAGTGGTCTAATGAGTGACTTGGAAAGCAAAATGGTGGCATTCATGATTTAACTGGTCACAGCCCAAATCATCAGGGAGAATGATGTTTGCCAGGGAATCAAATGGGATGCAATGATTTTGATGCCTGTGCTAACTGGTTGCTGCTGTTCCACAGTGTGGTGACTTTTTAAGAGAGGTAGTGGAAAGAAATGAAAGCAAATCCACCAATAAAGTAAATGATGGTGCAAATACCATGAGGATCAGAAATCTCTCTGACAAGATGGAAAGAAAAATCTTTCAGTGTTGCTTTAATTGCAGGATAGTCCCAGGAGTGCTGTTGGAAGCAGAAGTCTGTCATCATCACATGTATATGGCAAAACTATGTAGTGTTGATTCTTTTGCAGCATGGTTTGAACACTGTTACCCCAAACTTTATTTTGTTGTGTAATGGTATTTTTTTTTCTGGTTTTGATGTTGGTTGAATAGCTTTCAAGAATGGCTGCTATAATATGAAGAATCGCATTACCCTGGAGAATCATACTTCAGGAGTGTGCACAAATCAAATTAAAACAAAGACAAATGAAATCCAATCAGCAGCACTGTTTGGACAAGAGGGGAATTAGAGCATTAAAAATGTTTTGCTCTTGAAATTCTATTATTTGCCTAAAAAAAAAAAATCAAACAAGCACACAAGGAGAAAAATCTCCTTTAAATAGTGGAACTACACCCAGAGGCAGGGATGCTTTTGGCTTTTGTGGTGCTAGGGACTACAGGTTAGTATGTGAAGGAAATACATAGGAGCAGGTGTATTTATGTGGATCTTTCAAAGCCTTCATGTTCTCCTTTCCTGATACAGCCTCTTTCCCATCATTTACGTTTTCAAGTGTCTTGACCAGATGCTCCTTCACCTCTAAGTTTTGCCTGATTACAAGTTGCACTGAAGAGTTATATCATATGGTAGTTTAATATTGTATTTTTCCCAGGCATCTCACAAAAGATGGACCTCACTGTTGTTGACTGCATCTAGTTGGAAGAAGACCGTGATTTACCATGTGTCTGCCTGCAGGCATTCTGAAGAAGGTATAAGCTACTGCAAAGGATCCTGCTGTGTTCAACCTGAGCCTCCTCACTAAGCTACCTCTTCCAGAGTTTAGATGTGTCAGCCTCTCTTGGTCCTCCAAGGAGAGAAAGAGCTTCTCCAGAGAGTGATTCAGACTTTAGGAGTTCTGACTCCCCTTTGGGGTTGCAGGGGGAGCCTCAGGGTTCCTTATTTAGGCATCTCAGCTAGGTGCCTAAAAATAGATGATATAGGTTCCTCCTGTGTTTCTAAGGAAAACAATGTATTTCCCCTGAGTTGCAGAGCTGCTTGAAATAGTTAAGATGAAGTTCAAGCTCAAAATAATAGTACTTTTTTTTTTTTTCTTTCTTTCTGTGCCTGGAATTTATTGGATGGATTTAGATTTCTTACCTGTGATGTGAAATCACTTTAAATAACACAAAATGAATGTATATTGGGAAATACAAAATAGCATAAACCAAGACAATACTCTGTCACAGTGGAGACTCTTCCTTTTGTCAGCGTTTGGTAAGGGAGAAAATGGTAAAGCTTGAAGTACACAGAAAGCATCTGAACAGCCGAGAATGAACAAGTCATATTGCCTTCTGGCTGTCACACCTAAAAATAACTCAAATATAGTCAATGTTACTGACAGTGACAATGTCCAATAAAATGGTCATAACATGCATTTAGACTACTTCTAGGAAATAGTAATCCAAAGAAGCTTTCAGGGAAGAATGGCATCTGTCCATAAACAACCTGCAGTACCTCACTGCACTGTTGCATGTGAGAAATACACTAAGCCCCTCAGAGGATTTTAGCTGAATTTCTTCTCTGAAGTAGGAAGACATTTTTCTTAAGAGATTTATCAGTTCTTGGTGCATCATGCCCTGTCCTGAATAGTGCTGAGCTCTTCTTTGGGCTGTTAAATGTTTTAAGGCGACACCAACACCAGTGATGAGAGACCCCTTTCAAACTGCTCTGAGAAATATCTGTTTATAAAATTGATTCAGTTGAAGTTTGTGGAAATAAGGTGTTCCAAAGGATGTTTTCAAAGGCAGGACCTGCCTAGTTCTTGTGTGGTCCACTCTCAATGGAACCCACAGTCTCAGGGGTTCCTTACCACTAGAAATCCTGTGTGCTGGGGACCCCTTTGCCTCCCATGTAACTGCTCCTCACCTTTGGATTCATAGCCAGAAGGCTTCATGATCAGTTATCGAAGTGAGTATTAGGCTAAAGAGCAATCGCGTAGCGAGAAGGAAAAAGGTTCAAAACAAAGAAAAACAAGAAGTCTTCATGCAGTGTTTGATTAAGCTGCGGACCTCCCTGCTGAAGAATGCTGAGGGTGATGAAGGATTAAGCTGATTGAACAGAAAACTTCTGACTGTTTAGGAACATACAGAAAACACAGCTGGCTCAGGAGGTATCTGAACTGGTGGTGGTTGGATAACTAGTACCACAGCTTGCCTTGTTCTTGATCATTTTTAACGTCTTTATCATTTTTTTAGTATCTATTTTTGGGCAATGATGGAGTTATGCTACAGGGAGGGATATAGGACACTGGGTTTAATGGACCTCTGGTCTGACTCAGTATGACTGCATTTTGGTTTTTTCCCTAATATTGAAAGTCAAGTTATCAGTTGATTTAGGATACATGAGACATTTCTGAAAAGATAAAAATTCAGAGGTCCTAATTCTGCTGACTGCAGTGACAGATACTACAAAAGCATATGGATGCCTGAGGTCTGAATTCATCACTGCTCCTGTGAAACTTGGTTGTGTTAGGAACAGGGTCAACAGGAGTACAAGTATGGAAAACCAGGAGGAGAGAGCTCCAGCCTTGCTGGAGTGAGTGGGAGTTTTGTCTTTGACTGCCATGGAACTAGAATTTTACTTAATGCTCTTATTTTCCCTTTCTTGCACTACAAGAGCCAGATGATACAGAACTGGAATAACAAGTTATGCCTTTCAGCTGATACACAGAAGTATTCCTCCATGCAATTGTTTTTTCCAAGTTTATGCTTGGGAAAAGTACTTGGGTGTAAACCGCAATTAAAAATCTTTCAGCCTTGCTGAGACAAATTTACGTAAATAATATGCCTTTTTATGCTGCAGGGCAGAAAGAGATCGCCTAGGGATAGGAAGATGGTGTTGCATATCTTATTGCTATAGACGGCTGGTTTTTCACAACTTCCTCTAGTGCGTTTGTTGAAGGGTGGCAGATTGGATGGCTATTTAATGGCTATGGTTTAATTTGATCTGGTCTTTGGTTAAAATAGACTTCCTGAAAAACATGCAAACTCTCCTACATGTTGAAAAGTAAAGGGAAAATATTAAAGTAACTGCTGTTTTATCTGTTGACAAATTAAATGGTACCATGGATACCCAGGTCTGTTTACAGCAATAATAATAAATATTTCCAGTTCACACTGTGCTTTTCATCTCAAAGGATCCCCAGGTGGTTTACAAATGACATACATGGATTGCTCCACACGGCACTGAACTGTGGCCACAAGAACTGCCTAACACCCTGCACCGGTGCTGCCTGTCAGTGGGAGGTAGAAAATGTCCTGTACCCAGAGTGAATCTGTAGGGATTGTTTGGGAAAGCAGAACGTAAATGGCAGACCTGAAATTTAGCCAAGAGCAGCTGAACAGCAACATGCAAAGAATCAGATAGGATCAGGTATCCAGTTACTGATACCATTTGGTAAGTCTTTGAGCAGACGGATTAAATTTTTACTAGAGCTGGGAAGAAATTGCTTCTTGGAGAACCTTCAGGTCAAAGCCTTTCCTTTTTCATGCTGAGGAGAGTACCTCTGCAATTCTGAAAGGAGGGAGCATCCTGCTGCAAACAGCCAGTTTAGGGCCTTCTCCAGTAACACAGGAGATCCAGCTTCTGACCTTATTTGATCTCTTCACCCTGCTGAGTGACTGCCTTCACTCTTCCTGGCGGAATGATTCACTTTGACCTAAATAAGCTTATCAAATTATCACAATTACTTGAACAGGGTATCGTTGCAAAGTAACTCAGGTGTGCACAGCCAGGGAATGGCTGGTTTGTTTTCTCTCTGGCAAACTGTACAAAGTGGCTGAAGCCCCAGTGAAGGAGATCAGAAATGAGCAATGTGTGGCAGTAGCTTGGTAATCTGGATATTCTCCTGCAAAGAGAGATTCTAATATAGCTCTCCAGCTTCCTACATGAGTATGCGGTCCAAGCCAGGGAGCAAGCAAGACTGTATCTGCCTGTCTTTTTTTTTTTTTTTTTTTTTTTTTTTTTTTTGGGAAAAGGTTTTCCCTTAACTAATGAACTTGTTTTAAACTTTTTGTTCTTCTTGTGTATTTTTCTTCC
>JAAGNO010020560.1:56064-66383 GCA_033439905.1 Ceryle rudis | reverse complement strand
AGCCTGGTGTTTGTACAAGCAAAGCAGATTATTCAAGTAACTCTAAACAGAGCACAATGCTGACATGGTTCCTCCCTGGAGTGCAACCCAGAGAAGGGTGGACAAGAATAACTGGAGCGAGAGGCTCTGTGTTGAAATTACTGATGATCTGGGGGTTGGCAGCCTTCCAAAATGAGATCCAGGTTGCAGCCTTTTGGAGCTCCACAAAGGCTCAGTGAGTTCAGCAAAGGAGCCTTAAGATGTTGTTTCAAAACCAAGTTTCTGTTATCAGCTAGTACACAGCAGCTTGTTTCCATAAGTCCTTTTGACCAAGGGCTCCAGGACTGGCTGGGAGCATAGACCTGTTGCTTTACTTATCCATCCTTCTCAGGAGCTTGTAGTTCCCAGTCTAAACCATGTCCAGACATGCATCATTCAAAAATCTGCTGGGTCACCTGCACCATAAGGTGTTAAAAAAAGGTCTAAGTTGTTAAAACACATGGCAGTGTGGTACACAACTACTCCTTACAATGCTCTGCAGGAGGAGAGGTGAAATCCCTGCCCAAAGATCTAGAAATTAGGCTTCTTAATAGGCTAAAACTGCCCCTGGATCTACCTGTCTTTCCATCAGCCTTAGCAGGCAAGATCCTTCTTGGATTTGTGATCATACCTAGGATGACCACCAGCCCTGAGGACCAAGCATAGCAGGCAGGGCACTAGCCTGAGCTAAAACAACTCAGGCCTTAAAACTACTTACTCCTGATGCAACTATTTAGCATGAACTCAAGATAGGCCAATTCCTAAATAAGTTCTTGCTCCTACCCACTGTTACCGTGTATATAATTGTGCCATTTTTCTTCTTCATGCCATCATACGTGGCCACACTCACATTCCTCAAGCACAAGAGCTCAGGAACTCATCAGGTACAAGGAGAGACAATTGCAGGATGTATCCAGAGCCTGGTCCTTGGTTTGGGTCATGAGTAGGTACATCTAGGCTGCTCGCAGTAGCAGGCTGTAGCCCCCCTTGGTATACCTGTGCTACACCACGGCCATTGATTCAAAATCACAGCACAACCAGGTTTACTTTGATTAATTAAGTCATGCAATATCTATTATTTCTGGAATTATCAGGCTGTTCCAGGTATAAATCAACTCTCTTATCAGTTCTTGAGACACGTGGAGTAATTAGTGCAGGCCTTTATGTCATCTCTGCCAACTCCATCTGCCTCCAGTTGATTAGCCAGAAGTTCTTCTCCAGTGACAACATTAGAAAAACCCATTTTTGTTCACAGCTCCTTCTGCAAGCAGCAGTAATAATTAATGCTCTCGCAGAGGGAGAGTGCCCCATGTGCGCAGCATGGGGAGCTTGCTCTGCAGAAGTACAGGGCTGCATAATTCAAGTCCAAGTATGTCACTGCCATCATCCATGGCCTGATCCTCTGGAGTAGCTGAGCAGGAAAATTGGCAGAATGAAGAGAGCAGAGAGGCAAAGCTGAGCTGTGCTGGTTGCTCTCTCCAGCTTTACGCTAAGCTAGTACTTGCTGTGGAAATAGCAAGACACAGTTATGAGCTGAGAGTAACTGAAATGGCAGGGCAAGGTTTAGGGCTTTGCCCCTGAGGCTGTGAGGCTCTGCCTAAATCACTTCACCCCTTGCACATCTGTTTCTGCAGCTGGGAAGAGCGGTACCCACCTCTGCCATGCAGCAGCCGGCTAGAAAACGTCACAGCCCTAGAGATTAAACACTATAACGAGAAGCAAATGGAAGAATAAACTCCAAACCCGAATAAATAAATAAATAAATAAACCCACAAAACAAAACAACAAACCCAAAACCTCCTCTGTGGAATTGGTAAGAGCACAGGAAAACTGAAGAGCAGTCACAAGACCAACACTGCAGAGTGAAAATTGGCGGAGTTGAAATATCGGTGATTTCTGGGTAACTTATTTTCTCTTGGGGGAAGGAGCTAATATTCCTTTCAAACCTCTCTGAGCATGGAAGAGAGCTAAAGAGGTGTGATAAATGAAGAGCCTGAGTTTTATTGCTCCGTCGTGTTCATCTGGTGCAGTATCAGGAGACACTGGTGTAACAATCATCTGGTGCATTAGGGATACTGTTTTTCTTTCCGTGATGATTTTAGAACACGCTGGAGAGAAAAGCCAATGGCGTTTTCATGCCAAGATGCTTTATAAACATTAATATTGGGCTAACAAAAGCATGGTCTTTTACTACAGAGGAAGAGTTTCAGTGCAAACTACCAGCTCTGTGCACAGGCACAATTTCTCTGTTCTCTTCTCTGACACAAGAGGCAGGTCAGCATGTCTTGGTGTGGAGTTGCCATGCTCTACCCATCTAGCCCGGCCTTCAGGCTTAAGCTGCAGGGAATGTCTTCACTTTTCTCTGTTAAAACATTCTGCCCGAAGTACAGAATTTATGCATCGAATGAACCAAACTCAAAAAAGCACTTGCATATTTTCTGGGTGCTAAAAAGTCATCTTTTCAAGTGATGTGGTTGTTGCTTATGATGGTAACTCTAAAGTCTCTTACTTGTTGTGAAAAGCCTACCCAGACCCTCCTTGCCAAGCTGTTATCTCAGCCCCCAGCCCATTTCCCACATGCCAGCACTGTCCCCTTGGGAACACAGAGGCTTCAGCTCCCTGGGACATCAGGGCTGCTCCACTGGCGGGTCCAAGGTAGCCCTGGAGTTTACTCCCCCATCACGACTGAACAGGAGTGGAGCAGATCAGTGCTGATTTCAGTGTGAAATCAGATTTGCAATCCATGATGAAGAGTTATACCTTGCTAGTCACCTATTTTTTTTTATCAATGGCCCATTTGATGCTCTGACCACAAGTGACGATCAGAAAAACAGAAAGGATGCCAAAAAGTACAATCTATCTGCTGATCAAACTAGGGATCCTCTTTCCCTCGATTTCAAAGGGAACTGGTCTCAATAAAGCACTGAAAATTAACTCCTTACAAGAAAGAATGGCACCAAAATGCAACAAAACTCAGAGGCATTTGGATTTCTTTCTGATTCCTCTCTTGACTTACAACAGGGGAACAGGATTTGGCTTTTATTGATTTGCCATAAAAAAAAAACCCACAACAAAAAACCCCATTTCAGAAATGTGTGCAGCACGTACCCATGAGATTGAAAATCTCTTTTCATTAGGCTAATGACTGATTTGTTTTCTAATTTAAAAAGAATCAAAACTAATTTTATTTACCAAGCAGACAGTAATGGTCACGCTTCAATGAATAAATAAATGTGCATTTCGGAAGGAATTTTTGTTCTGCAAACACATTTAATTTAATGCAATATATTCCCATTAAAGCGGGGGAACTAATGAGGAAAGGATGACTCTGTCCTGTCATAACCCCTGGGTGAAGAAAAAATGGACTTGTGCTCATGGTACCAACTTAGGACTCCACAGATCTCGTCTCAGCTCCTAATTTTAACCTTACAGCTTTGTTCCATGCTGTGATCCCTGAAGTTTTCCACCTGTAAAACTAACCCAGTGCTTCCTTTCTCACTCCAGTCCTACATGGCAGAGCCATTTGAAAGTCCTGCCACACAGGGTGTGTTCAGTGCCAGCACTGGTCGGTTTACATCAGTTTTGTGGAAATCTTGCAGGAATAGTCTCTTTGTACGAGAAGGATTATTAAGGTTGGAAATGACCTTTAAGATCATCAAGTCCAACCATCTACTAAATATTATCAGAACCACTAAACCGTGTCCTGTAGTGCCACATCTGGAGATAAGGCATAAATTCCGGATAACTTCTGGCACATTGATTTTGTGTCTCTTCCCTTACTCACATCGGGGGGTTTGCTGGTAAAAACTGTGCTAGATGGACAATCAGGTGACTCTCATGGACAATCTATCTCCAGAAAATTTGCAGCTTGTTCTGAGCAGTGCGAGCCTTGTCATTACCCTCGCCAAGTGGGACCACTCAAAAGAAAATTGGGTTTCAGTGTGGCTCTCCTGGGGCAAAGAGGACTGAATAGAACACAAACCAGGCCTTCAGGGACTATCCAGCGTGTGAAGGCATCATCTATCAGTGGCACAGCCAGGATGATGCTGTTAAATCATACCAAGCTATACCTGCTTCAAACCTGGGTAGTACTCGTCACAGATCCCAGCCATGTGCAATACTCGACAGCCACAGTACTGATTAGACAAATGAGATACGAGTCACATAACCTCTAAGCACTGGCAAAAGTTATCTAAGTGTGTGCAGTATAGGCTAGGAATAATATGCTCACTTCAGTGAGAAAAGGCAGGTGATTTGTACACAGTGGTAGAAGAGGAGGAGTAAAGTCTGGATAAAGCTTTGGGAAATCATCTTGGAAACACATGAAGGAGCATTTCAGCATAGAGCATGAAGTAGGGTCCTTGACACCTTGAATGCTGGAACAGGAATGAAATCCAGGCTGCCAGAGCCTGTCTTAGTCCTTCCGTAGTCAGACATGCCCTTGATATATGCTCTGTCTTATCTGTCATGGTCTGAGTTCAATCGCTCTCAGCCTCATCCACAATTTCCTTCCATATCTCTGAGCCACGGGCATATTTCCTGCCCTCCAAGCAGACCTACGTGAGCAGGGTGCTGCTGCACTTTGCATGCTAGGACATTTCATTCAGACCTCCTCAAAACCCCCACACTTGTCTGAGTAAGAATTAAAAAGAAAACCAAATCCTTCCTTTCCTCCTCCCTGCAACTCGCCAGCATAGCCAGACACTTTTCTGCTTTTAGAAGAGGTTTTTGCATCCAATGCAGCTTTTACTCTTCAGCAGCCTCTTTGGAGCTTTGTTACCACCCCATCTGTCAGAGCAAGATAACTCTCATCAACGGGGCCATAGTACCAGAGACCTTCAGTGGGTGAGTTATCGACCTGCCAGGTTGGGCTGGTGACTGGTTTCAAAGCACAGCCAGTGGAAGGATTCTGCCAGTGCTTTCTAATGGGCCATGCCTTATCCAAACAGTATTGACTGATTATATTCTCTGCCAATTGCTAATGATCAGCAAATAAATGACTGACTGCGCTGTGAAAATACAGAAAGGATCCCAAAGTGGCAGTGTGATCTGGGAGAAATACGTTGATTCTGTCACTAAAGTAACATAAAAAAAAAAAGCTGGGAACTGGTTTTTTTGCCAAATTCTTTTTATACGCATTAAAAAAAATTAGACATGCTTCTAATCTGCATTAGAGCAAAGTCTCTGCTTAAATCGATTGAGCAGAGGGCACGGCAGGTTTGCAGCCAGACTGACTCATCTCCTTCTCAACCCAAGCGTGGCCAAAAAATAGGAGGCTGCTCCTTATCACAGGTGGCCAAAGCAAACGAGCCAAACTGTGCTTTCTCCTGCCCTTGAGACAATCCAGAGTCACTCTGCTCAAGCCAATGGTCCTTGAGCTGTCACTGGAAGTGTGACCATCCTGAATGACCATCATCCCCTCTCCTGATCTGCAGCAAACACCATTCCTGCTGCTGTGGTAGAGCAGCTGGGAAAGGCGGTGTCATTCCTCTGGATTCAACCCAGCCCCCTGCTATGGGCAAGTCCTCACTTGCACAAAGTGTCCACACCATCGTGCTCGGTGTAACATGACTGTGGCTATTGGGCCAGGTCTGGAATGACCAGTGCTGTAAACCCAAATGTTTGTGTGCAGGAGATGCGATACTGCAAAGAAAGATACGTGATGGTTTGTACCTGTACTCCAACAGCCAGAGTTTTGTTGGCTGCCTAATGCACTTTAAAACATAGGGAGGAAAAAAAGACTCTAAGCTGAAAAGGTGAATATTGTTCTAGCTAGACCTCAAGACAGGGCTCACAGCAACTTTGCTGGTGGCTGCAGACAGCAGGACTTGCCAGCACACGCTCACCAAGGAACAAATTACACTGCAGCCCAGGTGCAGGAAGATGATGTTTTCTCTGTGTAGCACAGTCCCTCTTACCTTCAAGGGAACAGGATTGTACTGGGGAGGAGAAGCAGACGTCAGCTCGACCCCAGCCTTGCTTTGGCGCCTTTTAGTGAGTTACAAGAGCTGCAAATCATCCCCAGTTGCAGCACTGAGGTGACAATCAGGGAAATAGAAGCTGGCAGCAGATAATGACATTTGGACATCAAAAAGCTGCAAGTATCAAACATCTCGTAGCAAAACTGAAGCCTTATAACTAATGCCAGGGGCATGGTAGGTGTCTGATTTGTAGGGAGGGCTGCTGGGGAGAGGGGGCTGGGATGCCTCCTCTGTGCAGACCTTTCCCTGCCACCATGACCCCTTTGGCTTTCAGGTTTTTCAGTGAAGGCCAAAGGTACTGGACACGATCAATGACTGTCGCTCTTCATTTAGCAGAATGGTGACAGTGGATAAATGCCAGCTGGAATTATGTAATCCCTTTAATGAATTAAACCATTAAGGAAACAATTTGGTGAGGGAAGCCTTGTTTGAGGGGTGCAAGACAACAGAGACATGGCAGGCCACCTCTGGTGGGGTGAATTCTGCCAGCTGATACTTCTAGTTGAAGCAATTATGCATAATTTGATGAGGGACAAAAGGCTTGCAAAGTTAAAGGGGTGGCAGCAAGAAGCAGGGCCACGTCTACAAGGATGGATGAAGGGGGAGGGATGTTCTGAGCTGAAAGGAGGGTTCTTGCAGATATTTTCATCTCTTGAAACCAAGGAAGAAGTGCTTTCAGATCCAGTTGCAATCCAGTTCAACACTGGGAAGAAACTTGGCTTTACAACTTTCCCTCTTCCCCTGTGGTCTCATTTCCCACAAGCTGAAAACTAAAGAGGACTTTGACCCAGTGTAGGCATTTCCTGCAGTGGGTGATGTGGGTCAAGATCACTCCTAGAAGCTCAGGCATGGGAAATGACTGTAAAAACCCAAGCCTGGGGCAGGTTTTTACAGGTAAACTAGGAGCTGGCCTTCAGGACTACAGGCTTCCAAAGGCTGCCCAGCTAGGAGCAGAAACAGACTATTAATCTTTTCTTTTCCCTCTCAGTGACAGAGCAAAAGAGAAGATATTTCTTCTCCTTGGCCACCATTAACCTTTTCAAGCTGAGCCATAGTTTTGAAACACCCCTGCCCAGCCCAAAGACATTTATATACACTTGTCCTCTTCAGCCCCTGCGAGCAAGATTTATGCTCTGAAGGAGGATAAGAAGGTGCCTATTATTTATCTTTAAATCTATCATCTATCCCAAGAACCTAATAAAGATGTTTGCAGTTGTTTGGGGTTTTGTTATTAAATAATTTCTAAATGTTTTCTTGTTTTCTCCCCCTTTTGATCCTGCACCAGAGTTCGGCTGAACGATCAAAGGTGTTGGAGTCAGCATGTGGTGAATTAAGCTCTGTCCTCAAGGTTATGTCCATGTAAACCAAGAGCAGTAGGAAAACTATCTTAGGCTTTCAAAAAAGGAGAATTTGGCCCTGAGGTCAGTGAAAGGAATTCGACCAAAGGAGTTTTAGCAAAGTTTTTTGATGTTTGTGACAGGGAGAAATTGTGGTCTGGCATTAAGTTGGGTGCCAAATCCATAAGGTAGGGCCATCCCATGAGAGTTTAGCTTGCAGAGATAACACGATTACACCCAGGAGGAGGCATAACAGGAAAAAGACAGAGGTGCAAACTGGTCATCATCACCTTATCTAAAGCCTAAATTGGCCATCATGCAGGTACAGCCATGCAAACCAAGCTCGCCTGGCCAATGACAGCAGTTTCTGGTCAACTCTGGTGTAATTCCTGATTTACAGCACTATTTTTCACTTATATTAGTGAAAAGCCAGCCAGTACTGAACATGCTTATTGCTGTATCTCTTGCGCACCAGGAGTATTTCTCTCACCCATGGTCTGCCTCTTGATCCTGGATTTTGCTGCTCCAGAGAGAAGAGATACCTGTGCTGATTTTTTTTTTCCCCCCAAGCCCTACAGCCCATCCCTCCTGGTTTCTCTGACTCTTTCCTCTGACCCCTCGCTTTGCAGCATCTGGGCACCAGATTTGGGTCAGGGAAGGAAATCCCTCCCCCCTGGCATGGCCACAGTGAGTACCTGGCTCCCAAAGGTGGTGTTATGTGGTTCTAGATGCTCACAAGTTAGGAATTGAATTTGCCAACCCCTGAGTATGTTTTTTGTGTCTACCCAGCAGAGAAACCACAGAGACTTCAGCATCCATGGGAGACAACCTGGAGAGTACAGTGTGTGGCTGGCCAGATGATGCCTGAAAAGCCAGATTGGAGGGAATGATGGGGCTGTTTCACTGACATCTGTGTGGAACTGCTTGTGGAATTTACCACCCACTTATCCTGACTTGATTTATGAATTCAGCCAGGAATATCTGCTGCCTCACAAAGAAAAAGGACTTTAATAAATCAAGGTGTATAGGAAAGAATTAAAACCTGGCATCGCATTAGCAGAGCAAAGAATATTTCTCTACTTTTTCCATGGAATTAACCATAGAAGTTTTACCTGAAAGGAATAGTGAGACACCTGAAAAAATAGGCTGGGAATGCAGAAGAGATGTCTGCCCTGTGTCCCTGTGTGTACACAGATGCTGGCTGAGTCTGTCTGAGCCCCACTGCTGCCCTCTAAGCTTCTGTCTGAGGCAGGGGTGAGACCTACCTGGCAAAACCGGGCAGTAATTATGTGCTGGGGTTCCTCATTTTGTTGTCTTTCCTACCAGCAATCACAGCCTTGGGAAAACATCAGAAATCAACCCAAAATGTAGAGCTCTATTCCAAACCTGCTATTGCCTGTCGTGAACACTGCTGCCTCTGGCAAGGGCTCTAAGCACATTTTGGGGAACAAGAGGATTTTCTTCCTTTTGTTGCCCCTTTTAATGTTTGTCTTCTAACAGACTAGGGAAATATAAGGCTCCCTCCATAGCAATGCACCTGATACCACCCGCTGCTGCAGGAAGGAAACTCATTCTGGCATTATCCTAATGCTGGAGACCGTCTGCCCCCCTTTGATTCACTTTCAACCCTGTTTCCTCTGGTCCCAAGTCAACATTAATCTTAATTACATCTCAGCTAACAAGCCTCTAAGAGTTTATTAAACAGGCTTTTGTGTTCCCTAATTGAAAACCTCAGCGCAAAGCACTCCAGCGCTGCTTCTGACGCTCACGCTGCTTTGACAAATTGCTACGAGAAGCTGGTGGAGGGGAGAGGAGACGTGGGCACCATTCCTAACACCATCGGGTTGCTCGCCAGCTGCTGCTGCTGCCAGGAGGGGAGCTGATGGAGAGAGCTGGGAAGTCAGTCTCACACACAATGGTCTTTCTAGGACAGTGGTATCTGAAGTGCCAGGTGTGGAAATGCCTGAAGAACACCCATAGCTGCAGGTGACTGCTAAATGTCTCTAAAACTGAAGGGCAGGGTTGACAGGGACCATGCATGGGCTGGAGGGCTTTTCACATCACTAAACATGTCCTAATCCCTGTAGGTCTTGGCAGGAGTATTAATGTCCTGCAGGGAGATGAGGTCTTTCTTCTAGGGACAGGAGAATTCTCAATTGCACTTGCTTTGCCTTTCCTTCAGATCAGACCCAGTCCTCCTCCTTCCCAGAGACTCACACACCTTGCCCCAGCTCCATCATCTCTCCTGGAACTTTGGTCTTTTTTTCCTATTCTTCCCATCCTTGGATCTGTCTCACCTCCATCTGAAACCTCCCATGTCTGTCCTGCCCCTTGGAGGGATCTGTGGACCTGACCCAAGCTGTGCAGGGACCTGTGTCACAGCACCAACCGCAGTCACCGTGCCATGTCATGTACCTCAAGACTTTACAAAGAAGGTTGGTTTGAAAAGGCATCATTTTGGGTTCTAGTCTTGAACAAGGACCAGACCTGCCCCACTACCCCTGGGTAAGGACTGGGACCACAGCTGCCAGGAAACAGATGTTCCACAAGAAGCCTGCCTGATGACATTCTCGTTGACAACGTTGCAATGCATCATATTTAATGAGCAAATTTAGGAAGGCTTTCAGTGCATCAATTTTCAGATAAGACAGCCAAATGACCTTTCCAACAAACAACTGTCTGGGGAATTCGGTTTCATAACAAATGCCTGTCCCCAGATGGGGTTAGAGGAGCTGCAGCAGGAACTGCAGCCAAGAGCACACGTAGGGTTCACTTCCCATAGCCAGGGAGAATCCAGCCCCTGGGCCAGCCCTGTTGGGTTCTGAGACATCATCTCCTCAGCATGGTCCAGATAAAGCAGTTCAGTGTAACTACCTCAGCTCTTTTCCTGGCACAGGGTTTGCTGTGGGTTTTTTTTTTTTTTTTGGGGGGGGGGGGGGCCCCCCTTTTTTTTTTTTCCCTTTTTTTTTTTTGTGGCGGGACT
>JAAGNO010020560.1:37715-48049 GCA_033439905.1 Ceryle rudis | reverse complement strand
CAACCTCCCCTGCAATGGGGCCAGGGATGGGGCAGCCACCACCTCTCTGGGCAGCCTGGGCCAGCCTCTCACCACCAAAAATTTATTCTCTTCAGTCTAAATCTCCCTCTTTTAGTTTAAACCCATCACCCCTTGTCCTGTCACAACAGACCCTGGTAAAAAAGTCTATCCCCACCTTTCTTATAGGTCCCCTTGAAGTACTGAAAGACCACAATAAGGTCTCCCTGGAGCCTTCTTTTCTCCAGCATGAACAATTCCAACACTCTCAGCCTGTCTTTATCAGTCTCTGAGCTAGCAAAAAGGTGTCTGCTCCCGCCAGAGCTGAGGGAGGAAGCAATTTCTTTTTGACTTGTCATTAATGCAATTTACCCTGGAAGAAAGAAGTTGCAAATAGCATTAGCTTGTCATGCCCAACGTATGGCAGCAATTGTCAGGGTGTCCAGATCCTCTACAGAAGCTTCTGGGTGAAGATGAAGAGCAGCTACTGTCAAGAAAACATCCACTGGTTTGGAAGAGGGAAAGCAAAGCCCCACCACAGGGGTTCAACCAGCTCACCCTCCCTGTTTGTCCATCCCGAGCTGCAGCCAGGGCTGGCAGAACGGATAAAGCTCTGCCCATGTTTCTGCTGTGGCCAAAGCCAGTGCAGCAAAGACACAGATAACCAGCTCTGAGCTTTTCCCACAGGAAGATAGGCCCTGCCCCATTATAGTCCCACATTGGGTGAACTCTTACCTGGGGACTTCTAACTGAAGGCCTGGTTAGGCAGAAAGCATTTAAAAATCTCACTAAAAAAGTGCCAAGGAGCCAGGTAGAGTGAACAGGCAGAGAGAGCACACAGCTTTGCAGTTTCCAGGTGCTGCTGCTTGGACCTTTACCATGAAAGCCAAAACCACCGTGGAAAATGAGGATGCCGGAGGAGAAAGAGGCATCCCCAGGCTTTGGCTGGGACAGCCGCAGAGCAGAGTGAAGGGCAAGAACAGGGAACCCCCACACCCTGTGTTTCCTCTCTCCCTGAGCAACACATGAGGAGAGTACGGGGGCCCCCAGCCTGTCCTGGACCCCCCTCCTTGATGCTTTGTCTGGAGACACAGCCTAATGGTTTGGGCAAGGATATTGCCAACCTCCTACCCAAGCAGGCTAAAGGGTGAGGGTGGGGAAGCAGCTGCTGTCTGCAGAACATGTGCAGGCCAAAGTCTCCAGCCTTTTAGTTCTGTATTGCTCCCTGCCTTGTAAGTGGTTTCTATTTGTTTTAACACTTTCCTCTTCTATCTGCCTCGTTTTATCTGCTACTTCAAATCTTTGCGAGTGAATAGGTTCTTACTAGAATCATTAAGTTCCATTCAACTCATTCAAACGCAAACCATTAGCTTTATTCGTTGCCTGGTTTCCTTATCTACACTGATGTTATCTACCTGTTCCTGTTGTAAAATAAAAGTTTCCTTATTGAGAGGCAGAAAGCACTTTGCCGGGGCAAGAGGTTTCTTTTGTCTTACCCTGACCGACAGGGAAAGATCCTTCCAGAAACTGAGGAGGGATAAAACCTCACCAGAAAGAGGCTGTTTCCCCCCCCCTCAGAAAAAAGGCTGCGGGAAGATGGAATGCAGGGGAGGTGGAATACCCCCCTCCCACTGCAACAAGTTGTAGCAGCCCCATAACAGAGAGAGGTGAGCATCACGAGCGGAGCAGGATGCAGTAAAGCGATACCTGTTTGCAGTATTGAGCTAAGCACCAGTTAAACACCGAGTGTCAGAAGTCCCAGACACCTGCAGCTCACACCCATCCCACACATCACAGAATCACAGGCTGGTTTGGGTGGGAAGGGACCTTTCAAGCTCATCTGATCCAACCCCCTGCAGGGAGCAGGGACATCTGCAACCAGAGCAGGGTGCTCAGAGCCCCGGCCAACCTCCCCTGCAATGGGGCCAGGGCTGGGGCAGCAACCACCTCTCTGGGCAGCCTGGGCCAGGCTCTCACCACCCTCAGCATCAAAAATTTCTTCCTTAGATCTAGTCTCCATCTACCCTCTTAATTTTAAACCAGATGTTCTCACCCATCTCAGAAAGAATCATTGCTTTTAAGACCTGGTTACCTGAAAGAAGGTTTCAAAAGGGATGAAGAGGGTTATCGGACATCCAAAGGGTCCAGCACCTCCTCAGAGCAAACTGCTTAGCGCCTGGACAGGATTATCACACAGCTTGCCTCAACACACCGTGCCCAGCATGGAATCAAAGCAGCAACTTAAAGTTGGGAAGAACTGGGGGAGAAGCATGTTTGCTGATAGACCTCATACTGAATAGTTAC
Organism: Ceryle rudis; assembly: GCA_033439905.1. Lineage (NCBI taxonomy): Eukaryota > Metazoa > Chordata > Aves > Coraciiformes > Cerylidae > Ceryle > Ceryle rudis. Next base: position 45,748 of record JAAGNO010020560.1, on the reverse strand, counting down.
AGGCAATTAAAAAAAACAAAACACAAACCACACAAAGAGCCAAAGTTTAGGAAAATTTAGCATTTTGACTGAAAGTCAGCAGAACTGGGATTTTACCAGTCTCCTTTGGCTGGGAAAAGCCCGATTCCCATTAACTCCCAGCCCTTACTAAGCTTAGAACCAGCCAGAAGAGTACATCGAATACAGCAGTTACTAAGGGATGGTTTATTGCTGCAAGCTGAAATCAAATCAAGGAATGGGGCTATCTTTGAAGAGCACAGAGCATGATTTCAGGCTTAGCAGCCCTAAACCCGACTCAGAGAACTGCTGTAAAGCAGGGAGCAGGATGAGCCCAATCTCTCTCTGGGTTAACACAAGCACTTCATCAGCGGGATCGAGCACAGAACCAGATTGCTTTAGTGGTTACCTCAGGGGACAGAGTCTGTCCTCTTAAGCCCTCTCCTCACCTAGTTTTGGCTACTCATTTCCATCACAAGGGTGCAAGCAAGGCAACTAACTGTGCTTCGAGTTCCCTGCTACCTTACAGCAAGATGAAGACCCAATCTTCACCTGCTGCTCTATTCATTGACAAGTAGAAAGTGCTGGAAGAAGGAGTCTCTTAAAGGAGACGACTTCTGCTTTGCAGCTCCCCAGAACAGCCTCAGAGAGTCAACAAATGAGTTCAGAAATCTAATCAACTTAACCAGTTCGGAGCAGTAGGGTTTAACCAGCAGCAAATATAAAGGAACAGAATAATTAGAAGAGAAACCAGGGAGCACAGAGAGATTCTAGCTTCCTTAATGCCCTTTGGCATCAAGAACACTGAGCGGCAGCCCAGTAAACAGCTCTGCCAGGTATAATGAGCTCTAATAGCCCTGGAAGAGCTATTAACTTGAACACTGGTTGCTTGTCATAGCCAGGATTATAAAGCCTTTAACACCTCTTTCAGGAGATTATTTCTGAGTAGTTACAGCATTATTTAAAGGCTTCACAAAAAGGCACTAAATTCTTGAAAAGCAACTGTCTTCTGCTCAGTCAGAAGAGAAGGTGCAGGATCAGAGATAGGGCCTAAGAAGGGTCCTTTTAACAACACCTTCATGCTCAAGATTGTTATATCTCCTTACAGATGAGGGAACAGACACAAGTACCCTCAAAGCACAGAGAAATTTAAGACTTTCTCCAGTTTGTTATTAAAAACAAATAAAAACACCTATAGTGTGATGACACCTATAGTGTGTCATGGTCCCCCTCCCCCCAAGTATTCATTAAATCTCCATAAAACTCACCTCCCTCAGGAAGTCCAAAAGATATCTCACAAGCTTTTACTGCTGCCTTTTATAGCCCCTCAGCTTGTCAAGGCAGCCTCAGGTGGGCTCTGAGTAAGTTGCTGCTTCTCCATATAAAGACGAGTTCAAGCACTGCCCCTAAATTGTGCTTCAGGAGAAGAAAGTGAGAAGAAGAAAAGTCGGGAGTGTTTTAAGCTTATGAGGAAAAGAGAGTGAGGATCTTAGAAGACAGATGCTTCTGCATTTGAACTCAAAGAAATAGCACTTTTAGGTCAAACCTGTAAGTGCAAAGATTTGTTCCTGTTACATCTGCAAGGTAAGAACAGAGAATATGAGCAAGCTCAAGTTATAGGGCAGCTCTGTAAGTGAGGAAGAACTAGGTAGAAAACCTCCAAGTCCTAATGCGATGTTTTATTGAGTACAATCACGTAAGGAATGTTAGCAGTGAGCGCATTTAGAAGCTGTGCGACAGACAAGCAGAGAATTCAATGGGGCAGATAGATCCCAGTAACAGGTGAGCTGAGCTGCAGGGTTTCTTAAGCGTGGGTTTGCGATACTGGAAACTGCAGCTGAAGCATATTTAATGCAGTGTGAAAGCAGGCTTGGCTCAGCTACTTCAGACAGGCATTTCTAGTGGGAACTATTCCTTGTGGCTTTTTCAGGCTTTTCTCAAGGGGAAGGGGAGAAGCTGCAGCTTAAATCTACAAGGAAATAAAAGGTTAAAAGGACACTGTGCAGCTTTGTAGTGTGCTCCTCTGCTCTAAGCCAGAGCTACCCTTATTGTTCAGGATTCGCTATCAAAGGCTTCCTGGGATGGAGAGTTTGTCTTTCACGCTACAGCCACTTGTAGAGCCCAATTCTTCTGCTTTCAGTGTTGTGGGTTTTTTCCCTTATATGGGCTGTAAATCTTGCCCTACCCCCCGGGGATATGGGCAGGTCACTTCCTTCCTCTCTTCCATTCATCACCTTTTTGGTACAAGGGCAGACGCTGTCCCAGCACACCCTGTCTTTGTGAGGTGCTCTTCTGGGGCTCTGATGCCAAAGAAATTGTCAAAGTTTGGGCCAATAATTGTAAACTTCATACAGATTTGCAGTCAAGAGAGCAAAAGGTACGCTGACTGAAGGTCTGTTTTAATCTTCACATGCCAACCAAAAAAGATTTTTTGGGGGGCATTAGGTGCTTTTCATGTGATGCTTTCCCTAATCTTTCTATTGCTATAGAAGGCTCCTGTTCTCCATGTACAGCTCCTTGTATATGATCTCAAGAGGTCCCTCTGCTTCCCCTGTTTCTGGCCCTGCCCCAAGGACAGGTGCAGTTATTTTGGCCAAGAGGTTTATTGGTGCCTTGTACCCCAGGGACCTCATCTCCCACCATAATCCTGGGGTGAGAGGCACCTATAGGAGATCTAATGAGATAAAATGTGCTGGGATTTGTGGCAGCTTGAGGCAGTTTTGTCACTTCAGTGTAATACTGTTCACTGAAGGGTTTGGAAAAAAATATTCTGGCAGATCCCTGATGATTTATTTCAAAGGCTAAAATAATACAAAGCGGCAGTTTAGGGAAATAAGTTGTATTTGGTTTTTCAATTAATTTTTTTTTCTTTTCATTTATATTTCAGCACGGAATCTCTACGCTTTTTTTTTTTTTTTTTTCTCTTCAGAAGAGAACTTAAAAAGCTTCCCCCCCCCCAAGTTTAGTTTTTCCAAGTCACATATTGGTGGGAAAAAAAAAAAAAAGGATTTAAATTCTGTTCCTATAAAAGTGGCCCTGGCAGGCTGCTTATATGTTGATGAGCAGATCTCAAATATTTGTGCTTTGGATTTGACTCATGAAACTTCTCTAAGCAGAGATGTTTGTCCCAGCCCTTGAAGGTGGAAAAAAATTGACGGATGTATTCAAAAGGTGGCAGTAGGAATGTCTTTGTACATTAAGCTTTTTAGATATTTCAATTTTTTGAAACTCAGAAGGTTGAGACTCTGATGCTATAAATGGCTCATTTGAATAATGTAGGCAACCTAGGAGCTTTGGTTATTATTTGAAGGGTTATTTTGCACTTGAAACCACTGTGGCTTTAATGATTTACCTGCTTATATGCCACTGGTGTATCAGTCATGAGCATTTGCAATAGGTCCCATTGCTTCAATAATCAGAGTCTCTGGGTGTTACGGAGATGCCCATATATAGTGGGAGGGAGGGATGGATGGATGGATGGATGGACAGACTTTTGCTTGCTTCTTGGTAGAAAGTGACTTTTCCAAAATCAGTGTGAGTTGAACAACCACATTTTGGGTCTGTTTTTTTTTCCAGTGCTGGATTAAGCACTGTCAATAACTCCAGCTGGGTGTGACATTTTAAGAGTGCTGGGGTTTTATTTTTTCTTCCTTTAAATTATAGTCAGTGCTGTAAACTGCAGATGGGAGTGAGCTGAAGCGACAGTGAAACTGCTCGATATGCGAGGAATGTTACAGCCCTTTGACTGCCTCAGTGAATAATCCCTGCTCCACCACAGGCATCTCCTGTGGTCCTCTGCCAGTGGTACCCCACAACTGGAGTTTGACTTTCTGCAGCTGCAAAGTTCTAGGTCTGGGTGGGGAATGATTCAGAACTAGGGACAAAGGAGGCAGGAGAGAGAAGAGTTTTGAGCTCCCAGATGTGCTACGTGGCTGGGGAAAAAAAGCCTGTAAATGCCTTCACTGAAACCAGTGTGGTGGAAAGGTTTCTGCTTGTGCATGTGTTTGCTCAGGGCTGGCACCTCCTCTTTAGCACTCTCCAGACTAAGTGCTGTGCTGCAAATAATCAGTGCAGCCATTAGGGCTTTTACCATCTTCCTGATGGGAAGAAACCTTTCTTTTTTTTAAAGGAGGAGGGGAAGAAAATGCTGTGCAACGGCAGCTGGGATAGCTGACAGGGGATCAGTGGAGGATCTGCATGAAATGCCCTTGGGAGTGGTTTTTAAAAGCTATGTAACTTCCTCACTTTTCCTTTTCAGGGTTGCATGGAAGCAGGAGCAGACATGATGTTTCAAGGCTTGTCAGACCCGTTTTCATCACACCTTTACTTTGCAGATAGGCTACTTAAGAGTTCCTATCATCACAAAGATGATGAGATTTCAAAGAGTTCCTTTTTATTTTACAGCAAGGGGTCAGTATCTTCTGTCACTCCATCCTGATAGGTGATGTTGGCTGTTTACTGGCCTGCAAGGAGAGGAGCTGGTGTCAGTCTATTTTCTGGAGTCCTTTGGTATTAAAGTAACTGAATTGCCACCTGAGACTCTTAGGACTGGATGTTCAGTCCAGTGCTTTTAGCCCCGCGTTGTGAAAAGGCCCGTGGAGATAAGATAAACAAAACCAGGTTACTCAAAGCAATATCTTTATTTCAGCTACTTTTCCAAACAGCTGTGGATGGCTGAGGTACAGCAGTCGAGCAGTCTGCCTAGCAAAAACTTTTTGTGTAACCTTCAGACAGGTGGCTTGGGATGCAAACAAGACTGGGAATGGTCAAAGAGGAACCGGGGAAAGCGATGCTTCTTGCTGCTGCATGTACCGTTCTGCTGTTATTTCAATTTTTTAGGAAAACAATATAAGAAATTAGATCCCCTAAACTACCTCTGCTTGCAGTAAAGCACCTTTATACTTTCCAGTTGTCTTCCCCACTTTCCAGCAATGAGGGTGCTACGTGATGGTGGTTTTCAGACAAGAGCATGGCCTCAAATTCCTGCTTGGCAATGAGCACTCTGAAGCTGGATCTTAAGGCAGGGCCCAGCATTTTCCCTAAAATGGGAAGTGGCCATGTTCCCAGACAGGTTGGATGTTCTTGTGTGAGAAGTATTGAGAGCAGTAGAGAAGTCTCGCAAACTTAGAGCCAGTGGCTACAGCTCCACATAACACTATGCGCCTCTGAAAAAGCTTTGCCAGATGGATATAGAATCACAGAATGGTTTAGGTTGGAAGGGACCTTAAGATCATCTCGTTCCAACCCCCCTGCCATGGGCAGGGACACCTCCTGCTAGAAGATTTGCTGTTATTTATCTAATTCTAGTACTATGCTCTCAGAATATAATGACCTGGTATTCTATGATTACATGAAATAGAACAAAACTTAACCGAGGGTAAATGTACTGTGCAAAATACTGTCCTTGATGTTGGTGCATTCTTGCCTACCTGAGTAAAGAAGACCTGATGTAGGTGCTGGCAAGTGGGGGCTCTTATTAGCGTTAATATATAATATTTGCACACTGCAAAAATACCCAAGTATTGCTGTAGGACTAATGACATTCCTTAACTAGCACCGAGAACTTGTATCTGAAGAAGATCCTTAGATATAATTAAAGTGTCTTCTCTAAAGCAGAGCAAAGGAGTTACATTTTTGCTGCCAGCTTGGCAAGCTCTTCAAGGGTGTTACTGGGGATCTATACAGGGCTGCAAAACTGGGGTCTGATGCATGTGTCTTCTCCAGGGCACATAAGGCCTGAAGCTTTCTCAGCACTTGTGTAGCTTGCTCCACCTTGGAACAGTCATCTCCATCCACACAGGTGTCCTTGGCATGGACAGACACCCCTGTCAGTGGTCCAGGAGGCCTGTAATCCTTCCAAATGGAACTAGATGTATGCGTTTCTAAGAGGGAAGACACTAATGTATCTACCAAAGCTTTGAACCTAAAGCTGAAGAATGGCTACTCTATGGCCGGCTTGATTAAATGGCCATTGAAGATGATGTAAACATCAGACTCCTCACTATAGATGGCATTTTCTCGCTCCCGTTTGAACATCCTCACCCACACCTCATCTCCCTCTTGCAGGTCCAGCATCAGGCTCTGGCTCTGCATGATGCTTCTGTCGCTGGGCTGGGCATAGAGGATGGCCACCTCTTTCTCATTCCTCATCAAGTGGAGGTAGGTCTCCTTGAAGTTCCAAGTGTGGACATTAAGGCTGAAGTAGTAGATTCCCGCCACATAGCAGAAGAATTTCCCCGAGAACATGTTGAAATGCTTGTAGAGGTTCACGAACTCAGTGTCAAAAGTGACGTGCTGGAAGTAGTCTGAGCTATGAAGGGATTTTCTCCGACCCACTGAGAAAGCAGCATAAAGCTGCTTGCAGGAGTGGCCTTGTGGGCCAGGCTGACCTTTCTGTCCCTTCCGTCCATTAAAACCACGTAGCCCTTTTTCTCCTTCCTTGCCAACTGCTCCAGGGTATCCTCTCTCTCCCATTTCACCCTTTTCACCTGCGAGTATAAAAGAAAACCTTGTCAAACACACACATAGGAAGCCCAAGCTGCAGATGCATCCTGCTGGAGATAACCAGCAAAGCAGCTTCTGAACCACTGTTTTCCCAGCACAGGTATCTGGAAACATCAGTTAGACACCAGGACTTCCTAACTCAGTGCCAGATGAAAGCTTGGCTCCACTGAGCTTGTGGTGCCAGTGTCCAACAGTGGAACTCCATGGCCTGACCAGACCGGTTACACAAATCCAGTTGTTCATGAACCCATCCCCTTCGTGCAGAGAAAAGTTATTGATTTTGTTGAGGTGTCATCTGAGCCTGGGAGAAGTGATTGGGTTTGTCTGGTCACTGGATTCCTGGTACATTTCCTGGTTTACATGCTTGATTTTTGTTTGCCTGTCTTACTGAGACAAAACATGTTTGATGGCAAATGTGAGAGTCTTTCCTAGCTTCTGACTCTACCATTTACTAATTCTGTGATAATATTTCCACCTGGTTTTCAGTGGGACCTAACCTGAGGTCTTAACTTGACCTAACCTTCCAGCGATTCTGGGTTTTGATGGATTAGAGCCTTTTGACAACTCTTCTCTTGTGCGCACATTGACAGCACTGGTTAGACACCAGTACCTTTCTAACTCAGTGCCAGATGAAAGCTTGGCTTCCCTTGATGGAAGCCATGTCACCCCTTGACCTTCTGTTGGGTAAGGGGGATGATATTCTTGGTGTAGGGAGGGAGCACAGCTTACCAAACCAGGCTGACCCAGTAAGATAATTGATGTTATCACAGCAACCAGCTTTACCCACCTTTGAGGATGGTGATATCTATAGTGGGCTGGACTTTGGGCACCGAATAGGTGGGGTCGCCACTCATCCTTGTGTACCGTGAGGAGATGATGGAGATGGGCTGCTCCGAAGGGCCGCAGCATCGCACACACGAGAGGCGCCGCGTTTCCCGCCTTGGCAACGCCTTTTCCAGCTCGGCGCTGACGCTCACCGTGGACACCAAGAGCAGGAGAAACACAGCGCTCCTCTTTGGCTGAGCCAGCTGGACCAAGAGAAGGAAGGGGAATGATGAATACGGTCGTTCAAATCAGAGCTTCTGGTGGGCCATCTGTTAATGTCACCCCAGGGTGTGTTTATGCTGATTAATTATTAGCTTACCATGTAGTGGCACCAGGAGACTCCAGGTAGGAAGGGTGCCCCACTGCGTACTGTTTACATGCAATGGAAAAGGCAATCCCAGCTTCGTTATCTACAGTTGAACTACCTGATGAGAGGCACCAAGTAAACAAAAAAACCCAACCAACCAAACCAAAACCTACTGAGATCAGAAGCTAAGGCTGAGATGTTCTGCTTGAGACACACTGCCTGGCTACTGTTGGAACAGCCCTTGCAAAAGGTGTTGGGTAGAAGGCTAAAAGTGTTGCTCTGTTGGTTTATTGCATCACCAGCCTGAAAAATTCTGCACTGGATGCAGAAAATGAAACTTAAGTATATCTCTCATAGATGGAAGTATAGCTCTTATATATAGGGTATTTATATAAAAAAG